>JARCZZ010040492.1:67591-130683 GCA_030323915.1 Brotogeris chrysoptera
CCTCTGTGTCCCTCAGGTACTTGTGCTTTGGTTTGCAACCCCCTTGTTGGAGTCTGGGGTATGGTACTGGTGGGAGGCACAGACCAATGCTGCGTTCCTGGTGCCTACAACTTACCCAGTTTTGGAGCTACTGAAACATAGTGCTGTGTGCTTGCTCATCTTGCTCTCATGCCAGCAGCACCTGTGGCACAGCTTTCTCAGCAGTCCCCTGTGCTGCCTCTCTCCATCCCCATTCCAGCCAGGTCTGCTCTACATCTGTGTCAATCCTGAGATGCTACAGGGCATCATGCTAAAGTCTGGATACTTAAATACCCCATGTAGTTTAAAGTACTTGAAAAACTCTGCCCACTCTCACCTAGGCAGTGTCTGAAGCTTGTCCTTGATATTCTGGCCCTTGGTATTTAAACCATTGCCTGTTTTTATATGAAGACACAACTCTGATGAAGAGCACAGTTTGTCCCGTTTCATTTTCACAGGGCCTGTCCTAGTACCATTTGCCATCTCAGATTTAAATGTTAAATGCTTTTCTCCTGTGGATGTCTTCAGTCTGGTTTCCTGTGACCCCTGAGGGTCCAGGATGTCAAAGCAAACCAACTAAAGTCACTACCATACCTCCGGGACTTGCTCTTGATTCCTGAAATCCCTTCAAACTGACTGCTTTAAGCACACCTTCTAGCATGCCCTCAAGCTCTTGGACTTCTTATTCCTCCCATCTTGCTTCATATTTTGTTTTGGCCTCTTGACTCTGCTGTCCTCTTGGTTTTGCTCAGCATTTTGCAGACTTGCTGCTATCAGATCTCCCTTCAGAGAGTTTATGTGCTCTGCACTTCAGGGAGCCTTATTGCTGTCTTTATGCTTCTTTTGCCCTTAGTCTCAGGCCTTACTATTCAGGTTGGTGATAGCAGCAGTGGGATGAGGGTCTAGCAGGGAGTCAGGAGGGTTTTAAGGGGCCTGGGACCATCTGGTTCACAGTGAATCCCTTCAGTGAAACTGCCAGCATGGTCCCTGGCATGTGCCAACCTCCTCTCCTAGGCACAGTTTGGTGGGGGGAGCCACAGACCTGGTTTATTTTGCTGGTATGAAGATATCCTGGATCAAAAAACAGCCCTGCCTCTGCTTTAGGCTCGTGCCTTACCAGTTGGGAACCGCTGGCTTTGCTAGTGCACTTGTGTCTGCTTTGGCTGATGAATCGCTCATGCAGAGTTGTGGCATCTTTACACCCTGTTTTAATACTGCTACTTGTCATTGGATACATGAGTCAGTACATCGTCAGCTGCATCCTGCCGTTCTCATCTGGGGCCCAGTCTTGAGGCTCTGATCTGCGATCTATGCTGAAAAAGACAGCACTCCTCATTGTTTCCTTTTTTATATGCCTGCTTCTGGACCGTGAGAGATTTCAGATGTTTAATTTCACTACGTGCCTTCTTTACTTTCCAGTGTGTTTCTTAGGTTGGCTCCTAGTGAATGAGCACGCCAGGTTCAAAATCCTTTGGGGGGTTGAGGGAGGTGACCTCTGGGGCAGGTGCTCCTGCACCTCTTCCTCTCTTCAGAACAGCCACTGGTTCTGAGCTGGAGCTGCCCTTTCACAGGAGCATTACACTGATGGGGGTGAGCTCCAAAATCACGGAATCATGGAATCAGCTGGGTTGGAAAAGACCTTTAAGATCAAGTCCAACTGCTACCCCAGGACTGCCAAGTCCACCACTAAACCAGATCACTGAGAGCCTCATCTTCCATGGACAATGATTCCACCACTTCCCTGGGAAGCCTGTTCCAGTGCCTGATCACACTTTCGGTGAAGAAATTAAAAGGTGTGCCCCCAGCCCCTGCCTTCCTCATTCCAGACGAACACCTATGTGGCTCTGTGATGAGCTAGTGCAAGGGCTACTCTGAAAGGAGCACAACCCTTCTGTTACCCCCCCAAAATCACCAGACCTAACTACTTGCAAAATTGGATGGCATCCACTTGGTGTTTCTCATTTTTATGTATACACATCTAAGAACAACTTCAGGAAAAAGAATGTTGGTCATGGTGAGTGAAATTCAAGCATGGAAAATCAGATGCAAACATTTTGCTTCTTAGATCTTTTGTGTAACTTTAACAAGATAAGCAACCACAGAAATGCCAGAAGGACTGAGCAGGTAGGTCAGTCTTTTTGGAAAGGTAACTCCTGATTTTTTATTTACCACAAAATCTCTATGCCTCAGTTTGCAATAATGAAGAAGTACTGACAGGTGATTTAGCCTCTAGTTTGCACTCATGCTGCTTCATGTTCCATCATCATTTTGAGTACCTTATGCCATTGGAAACATGGTATTATTGCCATTTCATGATGTACGCTGTGTTTGGATAGAGTTGCATTTTTTTTGTTCCTGTCTTCTTTTACAACCAGAAGATTAGATCCGGAAAACACACTTTGTATTCTGATAGCAGAGGAGGAGTGAAATCCTGCTCCAAATGAAGTCAGTGGCAAAACTCCCGTTGACTTCAGTGGATATAGGATTTCACCCTATTTTGTGTTGCCTTGCCTAAAAAAGGAAAAAAGACCTAATCCAAAGCCATTGTAGTCAATGGAGAGATTCCCAGGAATTTTAATGGGCCTGTATTTGGTCCAGCATGAGGTTATTCAGTCACCTCCAAATTTTGTAGGAATATAGCACTTGTGCTCCCTTCTCCAAGCACTAATAAGATTCCTCTGAGTTAGATAAATTTCTACACATTTCTTCTCCTGAAGCATTTGGGGTACTAAGAAGCTCGCTCTTTTTCTGTTTTGTTTTTTTTTTTCTTTTCCCAGTATTTCTTTTTAGACGCTGTTTTACCTTGTGGTGACCTTAAATCATCACAAAACAAATCAATAGTGAACAACACCAAGGATATGTAAGTTTGTGTTTAGAGATTCCAGTTCCATGAACTTTGATTTAATAAACTCAGCCTTCTTTGTAGTAGAAAACACAAAACATGGGCGGGTTGGCGAACTTGAATCCTGGTTCTGATTCTGACCTACATTTAAAAACTAAATTTGAGTCTGATAAAGTTTTGAAAACATCGGTAATGTGAAAAAGATGCTTCACTGTTCCCTTTGTATTTTTAACCTTCTTTCCTATTAAAACTGTAAACAGTTTTATATTATTGCAGTGAATTCTTCTCTAATTTACTCCAGTGTAAATCCAGAGGAATGTTTCCAAGGGCAGGAGAGCTGTTCTGCATTTGCACTGGGTGAACGATGATAGACTCTGCCAGGCTGTTTCCTCCTTTCTCTTCTCCCTTTCACTGTTTGGATTTGATAACCTCGGTCAAAAAGTGTTTTTAAATAATGTATTGGTTCCAGCGACAGTCACTTGTCTCTACCATTCACCATCACTGTAGTTGTGACGATCTAAGTGCCTGTGGTATAACCAGAACTATTCAGGCTAAAAATAGTCTTTCTGGTGGATTGTGTTTACCCCCCAAAATATCAAAATGTGACTTTTTTTTTTTTCTTTCTTGCACTGGAAGTAGACCAAAACCTCAGGCACTTTATGAAAGGGTTTTCATGGGCTGAAACATCTGTTTTTTGCCTCCCTTGTAGAGGCATGATTTGAATCTCTTGCATAATTTTTGATAAGGCAGATGGGCTGTGTCTCTTTCCCTCTTTCTCTCACACGTACTCACACAAAGACTACCTATGTTGGATTTCAAAAACTTTCATGTCAAAAATGTTTTTTAAATTTGCAGAAATTTTATAAAAAACATTTAAATCCAGTGAAGAAATTAGCTTCAAGTTAACCTGTCTGAAGAGTTGAAGAAACATGGAAATTAATTTCAGCGAAGAACTGACTTTAGTGAGTTTCACTCCAAAAGTGAAAATGTTCTGTAGAAGTCTTTATTTTTCCGTTTTTTTCTTTTTTTTTTTTTCCACATTTTCCTTCATAGTTTCCCCCCAGTAGTCTATAAAAATAGGGAGCATCCAAGTGGGTTTTTTTTGAATTTGCATTAATTCAGAGCTTCCTGCTGATGAAAACCACAGATCTATTGTCTTTTGACAGATATATTCATGTACGGTTTATTCATCTAAGCATGAGTTCTCACTCTAACAGTGAGACCAGCTACAAAGACCTAAAGATGTATCTGAAAATGCAAATACTAATCTTCAGCTCTCAGATGAAGAATTCAGCATCTCCAGCATATACCCCTGACTGTTGTGTCTACCACAGGAAAACTAGCTTCTTGGAGGTGGCTGCTTCTTTCTTCAGCCCTAAAGAGAACTTAGGGATTAGTTCAGGCTTAAACATCTAAATCTCAGACACATGAGTTTTGGGAGATGAATCCTACATAGAATCGTAGAATCATAGAATAATTAGGGTAGGAACGGAACTTAAGATCACCTAGTTCCAACCCCCCTGCTATGGGCAGGGACACCTCACACTAAACCATGTCACCCAAGGCTATGTCCAACCCGGCCTTGAACAGTGCCAGCGATGGAGCATTCACAAATTCCCTGGGCAACCCATTCCAGTGCCTCACCACCCTTACAGTAAACAATTTCTTCCTTATATCCAATCTAAACTTCCCCTGTTTAAGTCCTTGGAACTGTTAATTTGCTTATATCTTCCACTTGATGAAGTGATTTGGTTTATTTAGTTACTATATGACATTCTTGGAAACGTGATATGGTAAACTAAAGATCCTTTGTGTCTCATATTGTTTCTTTTCAGAGATGAGCACGCTTGCTTTATGCCTACTCTGTAAGTGAATTTTATTAATGGTGGCTGTTTTCTTCCACCTCAGTAAGAGAGATACTTCTGGGAAAAGTTGCAACATGATCCAAAGTCCAAGTCTTTCCACTAAATTCAGCAACTTCTGAATTATGGTCAAAAGTATATAACATTTTTTTTAGCATGAAACCCCAAAAGTGAATTTTTCCATAATTCAAAAGATACTGTTGTCAAATGTTAAGGACATTGTGATTTTTAACTGAAAAGTAGGGCAGTTAATTACACTGGGAAAGGTTTTTTTTCACCTTCTCTAGCTTTGTATGTCTAGCAGTTGATATTTATTAATAAGTGCATATCTGTAGGCAACAGAATTACATCAAAAATGAAAGCATTGTTTTTCCTTCACAGATTAGATCCTGATTAGAAACCAATAAACAGAATCTAAAACCCACCAAGATATTGTTGGGCTGATCTGTTTCTAAAACTGTGTAGAAAAAAAGTTGACAAGTTGTTTCCTATAAGCAGAAGAATAGTTTTGTTCTTTTAAAATCTTTTTAAGGCAAAATTTCCAAAAGCTTAGGCTGTATTTACATATTTTCAGCAGCTTTCTGTAGTTAATCTCTGTTTTCTTATCAGCACTACTTTCTGTGGTTAATTTGGCTTGCAGAAAGCCATGATTAATGGGCCTACTCTATAGCATTAATTTTCAGCCACAACCCCTCCTTGACCTTTGGTATTATGTTAATTACTGGAAAAGAACCGTGAAATCGTGTATGGCACAGAGCTGTGACATGGTGAAGAACAACAATCAGAACCAAGGTTCTGAGATGTGTCCAAACAAAAGAATGGGAAAGTATCTGACCAGGTTAATGGAACCAAATAAGTAAGGGGTTTTAGGGATTATGCATTTGTGGTTTGTTCTGGACAAGTGCTCTATCTTACTGCTTTCTATTGCCAATGGTAGCTTTTTGGAAGTTCTGAAGAAAAATACTGGATGCTTCTTTTCAGTCATTGGGAAGACAGTTAATTTGAAAGCACTTACCTCAGTAGATTGTCCCCCTGAACAGACAGCTGTAAGGGCTGCCAGTTCTTGATCCAAAACCAACTGGAGTCAGTGCAGTGATTTAGGATTTAGATCTGCCCTGTTCTAATGGAGAAGATTCTAAAGTTCTAAACTAGACTCTCTTGGAGAAGTGATTTTCTGGGTGAAAAAAACCCAGACCAATGCTACTTAATAATCCTATAAGCAAACTGTTAGAATAACAAACAAAAAATTTAGGATTGAGGAGAGAATTATTATTTGTTACTATGAAAATAAATGTCATTATGATAAGTCTTAGTAGAAGAGATGAAGATTTTCTTTAACGAGAGGAAATATTGTAGTTGCCAAAATTAGGCTTCTCTGAAAGATTTTGTTAGGTAAATATCTAGCTCCTCATCAGATCATTACTTTAAATTAACTTTAAATGATCTGTTGACCTTTTTATATAAATTTGGCCAGAACTACCAAAGTCTTTGGATATGTAGGGTGAGTCTTGTCAGAAAGTACAGAGATGAGTTTATAGGTGTGAGGTTCAAAGCCACTTCTGAAATAGATGGATCTCTAATGTCTGCGTGTAGGTACCTGACCTGACTTTTGAATATAAAGTTCATATTCACCTAAATTTTTCATACTACAGGTGCCAGAGTAGCCCAGGGAAGACCAGCCTGGATTCTCTGACTGAATCCAGTACAGAATGGGGACATAATTGTTCTCTTAGGCTTGCTCAAAACTGTGTGGCCATAAGCTGCCACAAAGCCCAAGCAGTTGTTTTGATTAGTTCAACTAAAAATTATACAATAAAAGTGGTGCTGCCTATTGCTCCTTATTTATGAGCAATGGGTGGCTGGGGTTTCATGACCTCTTCCTTCAGAGATGATCCTTCAATTCCATGTCTTGAAAATGTCCTGTCCACCAGGGTGCTTGGAAAAGGGCAAAAGAGGGGAAAGACAGTCTTCTTCCTGTTTCTGAGATTTCTAATGAGGATAATAAAAATTCTGGATTTGGCAGGAAAAGATTAAAAAAGGAGAGAGAAACCAGGTGGTGGGTACATCCTGATCTTCCATGGGCTATTGCAGTGGTTTGTGCTGACGTTCACAGGTAGTGGACAGGACCCGGAACTTACCTTTTCATCCACACAAATGCTCTGCTGACTGGATTGGAGAGTCATATTCGTTGGTCCCCATAAAGAGTTGCCCCAAATGAGTTACTGGCCCTCTGAGGTACCTGGGTGTGAGTTGGGCTGTAGGGCTCAAGTCAAGATGTCATGTTAGCACAAGGGTTGATGGCCCATAGGTGGAATGAGTGGTGGGGGGCTATGCAGATATGTCAGGTACTTGGCAAGACTTCTGACATTCTAAGTGACAGTGATTACAGATTTGTTGAGCTCAATCTATCAGGAGTCGCCTTCTGAGGAGGTAAAGGGCAAGTGTCAACAGCAGACAGGGGAAGACAAGAGAATAAAGACAGTAATAAATAAAGTAGATATTGAATTGTGAAATGCTGGGATTTTGTACCTTTTTGAATTTAAGTGATAGGCTTTCCTCTCTGAAGCCAAGAAGTATCATTTCAGTCTCTTCTACTGATGATAAAAGACTGCTGCATGACACATAGCCTTTATAAAGCATCAAACTTCTAGCAATACGATAGTTGTTTTTATCACAATGCTCCCAACAAATGGCACATGCTGTTAATATGAATCTATCTTTCAGCAGCAGATATTTCAGGCACTGTTAGTAACATAATCTCATGATGTTGCCATAATAAAGTATGCTGCAGATCCAAATCTTGTTGCAGTGAGTTCTTTCTTTGGTTATTTTCCTGTAGTTCTTCTTGGCGTCAGTGGGAAACATGCCCACATACTGTGAATGTGCTCAGCCTTGTTAATTTTTACATAGTGCTAGGTCTCTGTTAGCCTAAATTTGTAGACTCAGAGATTCTGAAAGAGGACTGCAGTTAATGACATGATCTGAGGGGCACCACAGAGGAAAGGGGGAGAAGCAGCTGATCTGACCAAGAAATAAAAAGGGTCTATAGCAAGGTTGTGGTGCGAGTGTATAACAACGTACTTGAGGTGGGATTAAGGGTGCAGCATGGTGAAGGCAGAGGAATCCACAGGTTCCCAGTACAGCATTCCCAGGGGAGCCTGCATGGCCCTTGAGGAGCTATTTGTATTAGTGTTGGCTGCAAGGTAAGGCCAAGAATCACCTCTTTCTTGGGCAATTAGCCATCTCCATTTGCGGTGTCTATACTAATAAATTAGCAGTGCCAGAGGTCTTGCCTTGGCCCTGAATGATGTTTCTGTCATTAAATTGTTAGAGCTGTCCTTGGCATGATTTTGGCTTGAGTTTATGGAAAACCTTTCATACTATTCCTGATCCACGTTCAGGAGTTATGCTGGGCCAGGGACCATCAAAAAGACAGTTTGGATGCAGCCTCCCTATTTTAGAGGCCAGGAGAGTTTAATAAATGCATGTGGCCATGTTATGACAGCATGCTTCTGCTCCCACAGCCAGAGAACAAGGCCTGGAGCTGACTGGTTTATTTGTAAGGTGGTAGTCATTGCATCTGAGAGCCTCCTGCAACTGCGAGGCTCTTGTTTCTTCCACTGTGATGCAAAGAACAGATGGTATCAGACTAAGTCAGCCACTGATAATATGATTTAAAAGGTCAGTTCTTTAAAAATTACATTTTTATGAAGCAGAGAACAAGGCAGAGGAATTTAGAGGTCAGAGGAACTCAAAGAAAATGAAAATTAAGAAAGCTGAAGAAAATAAGAAACAACAGAAAGTCAATATGTAAAAGTCTACGTGGTTGATAAGGTAGATCTGGAAGATCTGAAATTTTAGGTAACTTTCACAAATTAATATGTTGGCAATATTCATATAAATGTATCTGACAGTGTTAGTTCAATACTTACTAATTCCTGAGTTTTACTGTATGTGCTATCTTGTGCCAGTGACCCCACTAATTTAAATGGAGTTAATCTAATATCACATTGATGGGACACACTGCTGAACTGGGCACAGTACATGCTGAAGGACTACTCTTATGTTCATTGTGGCAGTCCAGGTAATTGTTAATTCTTTGAAGATGAAATGAATAGCATTTTAGTATTACAACTTCATTGTCCTCTCCATCTGTTAATCTCCCACTTTGTGTAATCCTAATGAAGATTTCTTTCCAGTATATGACTCTGTTGCCCAAGCCCTATGTGCACATAACACAACAGTTTTATACTCAGTTATTTGAAAAAAAAAACCAAATGACTTCAGTACTTTAGCCTGAGAAAACAGAGCTTTTGCAGATGCCTGGGTCTATCAGTGGAACATTTATGTTGATCAAAATACTCTAATAACTAGGACACTGTTGTGCTAGTTTTGTTATTAAACTTGAGCACTGTGTCAGTCTGATGACTTTGGAGGTATAGCCATGGTATGGTGTGGGCATAATGACTATAAAGTCTATTCAGCTAATAGAAATCTGAGCATTAAGTGGGACAGTGGCAGAGATACCTCTGATTTATCTATTTTTTTTCTTCTGTGACACCAGTGGAGTGTTGGGAACAGACGATGACCTTGGTTTTGGACTGTGACATCTATTGGACTTGATGGGGGTCTATAGAGATCGGGGTCATTTTGTGCTTTCACACTGCAATAAAATAAAACAAAGACTCTGATTCTCTATCTCTCTTTCCCCCCCCCCCCCCCAAAGTGAACTTCCAAGACTGCCACCTGAAAGGCAAAGTTTGAAACTTTCGATGGTGCTTCTAAGCACTCTCTTTCCTTCCCACATCTCCTTGTGCTAGATGGCAGTCTCTGGGCAAGCTCCAGTCTGCGTTGCCAGACCTCATCCTTCTTCCCGTCAGTATTCCCTACTCATCTGACTGACTTTTAATTTTTCTCTTCTGTCAGTGTATGTGAGAACTCCTGCGGTGAATCCTGTGTGTGCTTGTGGGGGAACACATTGTGGGTATTGAGGCAGCAGAGAGGAGCAAGCTGGGCTGCAGGGGTGCACCAGTGACCCCCAGTAGATGTCTTCTCTAGGATTGCTCATACCACACATCTGCATTCCCTGCTCACACCAACTAACTTGCAGCAAAGCCCAAAGGCAGCAACTGCGATTTGCTGCCCGGAATTCATAGCACATCTTTTCCATGACACCCATGAGGCTCTGGTCCCAAGGAGTTCAGGGAATAACAGTTTTCCCTTCTGCTTCTGCTCTTCAAAGCTGGTAATTCAACATGTTCTGCCACAGACCTGAGTAAGACTGAAGGTTTAATCACTTCCATACTCTGTCTGCTCCTGTAAAGGGTATAGCCTAAGCCCATCTGCAAATAAATCAATACAATGGAAGACTTTTCTCTTAAAAACATTTTAGTTGGAGCTGTGTATTAAAAAGAACAAAAAAGTGAGAAGACAAAAAGCCCTTTTAAAGGCTGGCTGGTAGAGCTAGCAAGTGTCTTCTTTTTGAAGAAAGAAGTAATGCTCTGTCAAACACCTACACAGTGTAATTGTACATGACAGTCCATGTCAGAGTTCAGCAATGAAAATGGAAGTAAATCTTTTTTCTTTTTTTAAGCTGTGAATCATGCATCAACCTAATCAGTAACAGGTTTTGTTTATTTGTTTGTTAATGTTTTGGTTGGTAAGGAGAACATGTTCTTTTGTTTTCACCATTTTATGCTGGCTCTGGTCTCTTAATGCTACTATTGCATTGACTTTGACAGATTCAGCTGGAAAACCAGACACATTTCAGTTAGTGGTGCCCAAATACCAGCTATGTGATGTGATTTGCTTTGCTGAGGAGCAGAGTGGTTTGTTTAAATCACTGGCTGGTTTATGCCAGAAGGATGCCTGTAACAGAGAAGGCTCCACCTGCTAAATCTGCACAACCTGTTCCCTTTCTAAAAGTGTTTTGGATGCTTGTCACATACACATATGTGCTGCAAAGTGAATTGAGGTCTGCCTTATATTCTTCGAATTCTAACCATGCTGTGGTGCTATTAATTTTCCTTGCTATCACTTTGCTCAGAAGTTTGTTGTGTGCAGCCCCAAGAAAAGAGGCATATCTTTTTGGACAACAACCTAGAAAAATATAGACTTATTCCAGAGAAAAGGTGTAAATGCTTTTCACTTTAAAAGACAATCTAATTAAGCAGTCAGTGAATGTTAGCTTTAAGACTTCAATGTCCTCTTAGCACACAGTTTTGATTATTTAGTGTACTGGGTGATTGAGAAGAGGAGAAGACATGTTAGGACTCAGAAGTGTCATGACTTTAGTGAACAGGGAATAATTATTCACTGTTTATCATAAAGAAAATATGAAGGGGCTTCTGAGAAGGTTGGGGGGTGGCAAGTTCAAAATAAACAGTGCATAGTTAAACTGCAGCACTTATAATCCCAAAAGTTTATGTGAATTTAAGCAAGCAATTAGATGAATTCATGGAAAGAAAGGTACTCAGGCTCTGAACATGAAGAAATAATCTCGGGCTTCAGAAGTCCTTACACCTCTGATTATTGGCAGCAGGAAAGATACCAGGAATGGCATCAAGATTTGTTTCCCCTGTTATTCTGCACTTCAGTCATCTTCAACCAGCCACAGACCCAGATGAATCATTGTCTTCATTTTGCAAAATGAAGAACATAAGCACAACAGTTAATATAAACTAGTGTTAAACTTACATCAAGTAGAACATAAATTTGGAGTTGATATTGAATTCCTCCACATATTTTTTAAGTAAGCTGATTTCTAATATTTTTCTGTTGTTAAAATAGATACCTTGAGAGATTAATCACTCTGGAATTCAAATAAAGGTGAAAGATTTATGATATTACAGTAATTGTTCACCTGACAGAAGGTCATAATACTAAATTTGTTAGTTTTTTTGTTTGTTTTTGTTTGTTTGATTGTTTTGGGGTTTTTTTGGTTTTTTTTTATTCCTGAATGTGGGAATTGCTTTAGGGAAATTTTCTTAGATACTATTTGAAGAAGAAATTGTCTTTTTTAGTTTAAAGAATAGAGAAAACATTCGACAGTAATGGATGTCAATAAAAATTGTAAGGCTATATCTTTAACTTAAATTCAACGATGTTAACCAATATGCTAAAGGTCTGACTTTCAACTAATCTTCAACTAGTGCATATAGTGATGTATCTTATATATCCCTTAACTTGCATACACATATACATGTGTATAGGTGTTGATGTGTTTAAGTACATGGACATATTTTTTATGCCAACCCCGGATGTATTTGAATGGTATAGAAATGATATATTAATTGAAAACCTAAAAAGAAAATTGAAAACCTGAAAAAAAAATTAAAAAATATTCCATATTAGAGAAGGCAAATGACACTTTCACCTCATCATGAAAAGGATTTCTAAAATAAAAATTATCTGGTGTCAATGTTCTCAACATAATATTAATCTGCTGACTTTTTTCATTATAGCAAAAGGCTTTCTCAAGTTGTCCTAAACTCTTGACTTTGTCACTACTTCTTTTGACAGATCCATATTTGCTAATTCAGTTTCTAGCAGAAACTGACATCCTATGTGTCCAACAATGTGAAATATATCTGTTAATATGGCAAGTTATATTTGGAGACAGCATGTGCAATACTAAATGCCAGAACACCAATAGGACCCATCTGCCCAATATGTAAAATATAATAACACCATTATGAAGTGATGATATGTTTACATACCCTTGTAACAGGATTAAAGTTTTCTTAATTGTCTCCTGCTTGAACCTAATGTAGTGTTTTTGGTGTGTCCTATAGAATAATATTGAAAGAATGAACAAATCAGTGGCGGAACCTTCTGAGATTTGCCTAATTACAACTCAAATTGTTCCCATATTGGAAATTACATGCATATAATGCCTTTTGGGGCACAGAATAGAAGAAGCATATGAAGGTCAGCCAACAGTGCATTGCAATGAGTTCTGTCTTCATGAACTTCTAAAATATCTCTTTCATGCAGCAAGACACATTAATTCACTAGAAACAGATTTCAGAATTGTTTTATCCGATTTTGGAAGGCTTATTTCTGCAATCCCCATAAACCTGCTACAGAAAACACAAACTGCATTTACCCTGAATTTAGTTAAATCACCACAAGCAGAAATCACTCAGCTAGGTCATGCGTAGGATTAGAATACTGCTGCTGCATTTCAGGCACATGGCTAGTTTTGAAAGATTCTTGAGAATTCTACAGACCTTCAAACAGATCTTGATCCATGCATCATTCAAAACAGCCCCTGTGAAATGCAGGAGAATCTTGGATAGGTCAAGGAGTGCCAGCTGCATCCAGCTATGTGTTCCCATGACACCATTGTATGTTCATGATAGGTGAACATATAGTTTTTCTTTTTATCCCACTCCAGTCTTTTTACAGTACAGCTCCATGGTAAATAACATGATGACTTCTTGCTAGCTTAGAAGTGCTGACCCCACTGAGCAGAACTGCATGTCTGAGAGTAGAGAGAGATATTTGCTGAATGACTAAGTCTTTGGGGAATGCTTTAAGGATCAGTGAGGTCTGGCTGAGCTATTGATAATGGCTAGTGTTTCAGGATATTGAAATAACTCATTTCTTGATTGACTTGATTGCTTCAAGTCAAAAAAATCCCTTGACAATCTGCTTCAAAAAGTGCACTGTACAATTTTAACAGTGGTATTGTGCAATTATTCCAGGTATGGAAAATCATACAGATCATTAAAATATGTTATTTACTGAAAGAAATATTCCAACACCGGTACTCTAATAAAATCTCAGTTTCATCAATGCTTACTCACACTGTGTGTGCAGTGTCTGCTGAGGACTCAGATGTTAGAAACAGGCTCCATGCCATCTTGCAACCTTAAAACTAAACAACATACACAAGTATTGTTTGTTTGTTTGTTTGCTTTATTTGTGGGGTTGTTTGGGTTTTTGGTTATTTTGTTGTTTCTTTTTTTTCTTAAAAAAACCCCCATTATTTAGCTGCTTGAAAGATGTTCTGCCTGCTCCAGAAGGAAGACAATGCAAAGCAAAGGAGTGGATATGGTACATCATGGATATGAGTCAGAAAAACATTTAGGATTGTCCTATTATAGAGAAAATCTGGCTGGGGCATCCTCTGTGGTAGCAAAGTTCATATACTGTAGCTTAGGATCTTTTGTTTTGATATATGAGTTTTGGCATCAGTTTGGTTCATTGGTAGCCTTTTTCCTTCCAAGATCCATGCTGAAACCCATTCTAACTGTGAAAAAAGAAAAAATGTCATTTGGCAGTGCTCCATGAACTTGATTTCTTCTGTTTGCAGGGTACAAATGGGAGCTGTGATATTTTTTCTGAAAATATAATAATAATTTTTTTTTTTTCAGTTCACAAGAAATTTAGGGACTAAGGGAGCCAAGTCAGACTCCTTGCATGGGTGAGAAAGGAAATGAAAATGTTATTTTTCAGGGTGAAACATGTATTTTTCATACTGTGATAGCCTTGTACCTGCATGTCTTGTGACTTCTGAGTACTAGGGGCTTTCACATTGCATTGGTACCATAGAGATGATGGAAGAAACACAAATTGGTGCTAAACCAGAGGCTCAAACTACCGAAGATTTCTGCCTAATGTCGTTATACAGAAGCATCAGTTTAAACTTCTTAATTTACAACAAAGCTTTGCAACTTTACAGGACTTTGTAGCTTTGCAAATATTTAGGTTTTTACTTGACCTATTCTAGCAGGGAATAGTGGGCAGGGAGTGCGTGCTCCTACCCACAGCACAAGTATGGATAGCATTAGGATTTGGATTCAGTCCCATAACAGGATAACTGCAGCCAGACTCCCTGGGGTGCTCTGGATGTTTTTTGCTGAACTTGTAGTGCAGTCTGACTCTCAAGCCAGCGTATCTGGGCCCATCACGTCAGCATAGTTGGTGCTTTCAGATGTAGAGCCCTGGCGTGGAGTCTCCTTTTCTTGTTCTTGGCCAGCACAAGTTAGGCATGTGTTCATGACATGAACAACTTCACATTGCTCCAGTTCATGGTGGTTGGTTCAGACCCATTGCTTGTTATCACAAAAGCAAGATGCCTTCTTGATGCTTCATCAGTGGCACTAACTTGGGCTTAAAGTGTCTGGAAATATTGTCTGCAGTGCGGTCATAACCATTTTCAACAGTAAAAATGTTTGTAAGCATTGTTCTTTCTGGAGATTTTTTATGTATGTTCTTGCCCTTAATGAACCTTGTAGCTGCAACAAAAGCTGACAGTTTGGTGGGCGTTATCTCAGATAATCAGCTTTATTATCAAAATCAGGTTTTACAGCTCCCCTTGGCTTGGTTCAATGCAAAGGAGCATTAACAATTTAAGTTTAGTTTGAGGTAGTTGCTTAGATGGGGATTGCCAAGTTTATGTGCATGCTTCTGTGTAATTATAATTATGAAAATTGTTCCTTAGCTTGTGAAATGGTGGAGACTTGCAGGCTTTTTTAATTAAGAGGTTGTCAAATATGTATGCTGTTCCAATGTACAAATCCATGGCATTTAAAAAAAAAGCTCTATTGAATGTAGGGATCCAAGGCTCTTGCTGTACAATTATATTATGATTAAAATAATATTCATATGAATTATGATAATTCTAGTTAAGAAACACTAAAAGGATTTTATGAGAAAGTATTGACACAAGTTACATTTAATTCGATGGTATTACTCATTTACAAAGGAACTCCTTTGTTGTCCATCATCATAGTATTAGAGGATGAAATCCTCAGCATAACATAGGTAGAATTTAGAGTTCATCCTTAGAATCACGTATGGAAGACGGATACCTTAAATATAAACAAGTTACAGAAGGTCCTTAGAGGGAGTAACTCTGGAGTACAATAGTCAGGTAGGCTTTTAGCTGACAGAATTTTAAAGAAAGGATGCAAAGCTTTCACAGCATGATGTCATCTAATCTTTCATGTCAGAATGGAGATGAAGTTGGTACAAAGTTTTCATTACCAATACTAGGATCATCAGTTCCTTTAAAATATTTCAGTCGGGAACAAACTTGATCCAAAGAGGAACAGGCAGTGGGTTTTAACAGCCTGTGTTATTCAGCAGGTAGGAGGGAGATTCTTAACAGTCTTTTAAGGTCTCCAAATTAATAAATGGAAGTGTATTACAACTAAATAATTTAGAGGTGTAAAATGTATCTTTTCATAGTTACAGATTAATTTCCATGCATGTTTCTCATTAATTCAAGAAAGAGCCATCTTCTTTTTTCTGTGATTAAAGCTGTCTATAGAACTACATGGAAAATATAGAAAAAAAGTAAATAGTAAAAAGGTTGAATGTGGTGAGCTGAAGTTTTGAAATTTGAAAGGCTACAGGGAGACCTGAAATGTGCAGTCTTGAATGCCTATGAATCTACAAACTAATTAACAAAGGCCAAGACTATGTACTAATGTAAGTTAGTTACAGCCCACTGAATCCAGCCATAGCAACACCTGCCTTTAATATATAGAAATAATAATTGTCGTGAGAGACTTGACTCCAGGATCCACTTCGTGCAGAGGGTAGGAAAGCTCCTAAAAATGATGGATGATATATGATGGTTTTCTAACACAAAACATACTGGGTTTGACAATGAGTAATTCTATGCTGGGTGTTGTTCTGATGGATATAGATGAATGAAACACTGTGCAGCAGCATTTAGTGCCTTTGGGTCTGATGATCACAATCTGATTGCAAGCATTATGTAACTTAATATATTAAAATAGAGCAGTCCCAACAACTAGCGCATTTGTGGAAGTTAGGAAGAAGTGATGAATAAATTTGCTTCAGAAGAAAATTAGAGATGGAAAAATCTGAATCAAAACAGAGATTTCCTCTGCTAGCTTGGTTAGTTGGTTCTGATTCCACTTTCAGAGGATGTAATTTGCTAAAATAAATTCTGGTCTAGTGGAGAAACAAGGCTATAATCATCCCCAAATAACTGACATACAGGAAAAAAAGAGAAAGTTGAATAGAACCTGTATAAAATAGAAATTGTGAAATTGTTAAGAGGAAGTAAACCTCATTGTTAAGAGAAATTAAACTCATTGTTAAGAGAAATCACACCTATTACAGAATCCTGGTGACAGGATAGCAGTAAAGCTACTAAAAACAGAAGAAACCTTTGGGAAGAGTTAGGCTTAATGCTAGACAAAACTGACAGTGATGAAGTAAAAAAGACAGAAGTAATAAGGATTTTTCATCTCCGTCTGAAAATATATACTGTGACATACTTTACCACCTTCCGAGCTCATCAGTAACAAAGGAAAACAACGGAGATTTGTTAGGGATAAACATTTTTATATCATCTGTCTTGGCTAACTTGCACTTAAGAATCCTGAAAGAGTTGGCTGAGGACATCTCTGTTTCACAGATGTTCATTTTTAATAAGTCCTGAAATTTTGGTGAACCTCCAGAACAGAGGAAGAATTGCAATATTGTGCCAGCAATCAAATAGCAAGAGTGAGTTGACTGACAGTTGTAGGCTGGTTTACATGGTATCACCTTCCAGTCAAATAATAGACAGTCTGACACAGGATTCAATTGATAAGAAATTAATTTTTACATTAATATAATCAATGTCTGAACAAATGGTTTAGGAAAATAACCTGGGTCTTACTTTTTGCAACGACAAATTAAATTGATCATAGTATCAGCACAGAGTATGTGTTACAGAGTGTTTCGATCTCTACCGAGTATTATTCTGACTAAAGCACTACATGATATCAACAAGGTAAACTCTGAGTCTATTATGATCCACCTGACAAAATCTTAAAAGACTTGTCAGTGGGTAACTTCATTAAATAGAAACACTTTCAGTAGAGCTCCAGAATTGTGGCTTCTGGCTCAAAAGCCATGTGAATTTTCCCTCAGTGCTGTGGAAATAAGTGTGGATCTATCGCTGCCAACATTTGTGAAAAGCACAAATACTGTTGAAGTGATTTCTTATGATGATTACACAGGGTAATCCAGATCATTTGGTCCAATAAAAAATAATTTGCCTAACTGAGCCCAAGATAGGAAGGTATTTTTTTCTCTTTGTTCTGCTTAGTTTCAGCCTATTGTTTCTGAAAAGAAATACAATTAGTTGGAGATTTTGAAAAAGCCCCAAATCAACCCAAGCCGTAAGAATACTGGAGAAAACGACTTCTAGTGACAGAACTGAACTAAAAGAGTGGTTTATTTTATTAAAAAAAAAAAAACAAACAACTTAAAGTGGGATGGGAACACTCAACAATAGATTTTTTATTGGAAAAAGCTGCTTTGTGAATCAAAGCTCTGTTAATTTTTTTTTATTTGACTATTTTTTTTTTTTTATTTGGCAGAATCTTCAGAACAGTATTTTCAAGATGTTATATAATTCATATTAACATTTTTGAACCCTTAAAGGCCAATTTTATTCCTTAAAATTGCTCATTGTTCTGAAATGTAAGCTAATTCTAGTAATAGGCAGTTATAAAAGTAGAAAATGGTATATTCTTCCCATCCAAAAGTCCACAGAATTAGGAAAACATTAGTGTTCTCAGAATTTTACTTGTGAGCATTTTGAATATCTTAAGTGGAGAAGATATGTTTTGAAAAAGAAGAAAAAAGATCAGAAAATCATTGTTCGATTATGTAAGAGAGAGATTACTTTATTATAGAATACAGAATTATAGAATCATAGAATAGTTAGGGTTGGAAAGGATCTTAAGATCATCTAGTTCCAACCCCCCTGCCATGGGCAGGGACACCTTACACTAAACCATGTCACACAAGGCTCTGTCCAACCTGGCTTTGAACACCACCAGGGATGGAGCATTCACAGCTTCTCTGTGCAGCCCATCCCAGTGCCTCATCACCCTTACAGTAAAGAACTTCTTCCTATATCCAATCAAAACTTCCCCTGTCTAAGTTTGAACCCATTACCCCTCGTCCTATCACTACAGTCCCTAAAGAAGAGTTCCTCCCCAGCACTCTTATAGACCCCCTTCAGATACTGGAAGGCTGCTACGAGATCTTCATGCAGCCTTCTCTTCTCCAGGCTAAAGGCTGCTTGGAGACCAACATGAATAACTTCAAAAAAGAATGCAGCTCTAGGAGAGAAAGGTGAAAAGAGTTATTTACATGAGAAAAAGCTGATCTTTTATAAAGCACAGCCACGGTATTCTAACTAATTATTTCTATATTGAATCCGATAATTTATACGACTACAGTTTAGCTTCTGGAAAATATTCAGTTTTGGGTCAATGTCTTTGAGAGGAAGTAATTAATCATTTCCTAGGTAGATAATTTCAGTGATAATTGACTCATACTTTTATTCAGATGTACTTTTCTTCTTTGAAAGCATCTGCCTGTTGTGTCCAACTGTTGACTCTTCTTATGAAATTACTATGTTATACTGGCCCTTTAAAACTTGATGGCTTTCTTTACCACATACATTTTTATCTATTGTAGTCAGGTTGCCCCTTCAATTAGCTTTGCAACCCAAAAAGGCAGTCAAAGCTGAAATGAAGACATTATGACCAGATTTTGCATAAAGAGAAATGTTATTTGAAACCAGGTACTTTGGATGCCTTCTGCTGCAGGTCTCAATAATACAGATTCATTGAAAATAAAGCTGTGTGGGACAGATCTCCAGGGGTCATCTTGTCATGTGACTCAGGGCAGAATCAATTAAGCTTAAGTCATTCCTGCCAGATGCTCACCTGATCTGAAAATCCTCTAGAGAGTCTGTAGCTTCCCTAGAAAATCTATTCCAGTGATTCATTATCCTTAGCATTAGGAATTTTCCATAATACCTGGTGTGAGTCTTCCTCACTGCAGTTAGAGTCCATTACTTTTCATTCTTGAAGACCAGGAGAGCAGAGTATTACTGTTCTCTTCACAATACTTTGCAAAACTTTCCAATATCATAAGTTGGTAACTTTTTAAACTTATACTAAATGATAGTTCTGGCAATCTTCCCTTTGTAAGCGATGGTTCCTTGACCTTTGCTTGGTCCTCTCCTTTTTGATAGGCTTGGCTTTCTGCAGAGTGCTCCAAACTAGTGCACCAGCTAAAGTCTTGCTAAGGCTGAATGGAGTATTGCTTAGATTTTAAATGCATTCCTACTGATACATGACTTTTCAGAAGATGTCTGTTCAGGTAGTAGTCGCTGTTCTTAGAAGTAAAGAACGTGATCTCTTTAAACAAATCTTCATTTGTCTCTTGTTTGCGTATGTTTAAGTTCTTATAATGCACAGATTACCAGAGTTACATGCCATTAAAGGTTTGAGATAGCATAAAATGTAGTTCAAACCTGTCAGCCCACCTTTTCTTGCTTGTTGAAGTCTGATGTGATAGTAACCTTGTTTTTTGGAAACACATTTTTCACATTTGAGAACGTCTGTCACAGTTTGGAGCATCTCGATAGATTACATCACAGTGGCATGCAACACACAGGAAATCTGAAAAATATGCTGCACTAAACTGCCCTAAAGGAAACTGTGGTATTCAAAATAGAATATGTTTTAAATCTTACTAGCATGTTTGTACAACTGGCCTATGCTGCATAAGCCACATTAAAACTTGGAGGTTGCGTGTAGTAACTAGGTATCCCAGTGGTTTTGAGTAAGTTCGCTCAAATTACCATGCCCTCTGTTCTGAGGTGAAAGGAGCTGGGGAAGTTGGCATTTTAACCTGGGGTAAGTTTTTTGCCAACTGTACTTCTGCCTGATTGATAACGGAACTGGGATACAAAGAATGAGACATTTATCATCTGAACTCAACTCAATTTAGCAAGACTTTATTGACACCAGAACTTCTCTAAGATCTGCCAAGGAATGTTAATCACTGTGCTATCTATCAAGAGGAAAGGAATAGCTCAGTATAAAAAGAGGCCTTTATTAGAGTGTAGATAAATACAAATGTAGATGAAACCAATGTACTTTGTTATACTCATCAGGGACTGTGCCCTTTCTGAAATTTTACTCGTTGCCAAGTGTTTGATTTACTTGTTTTAAGCCATAATTTCATCACATATCCTTCTTTACAAAACATTGAGAAGACACTGTGAATCCCACTTGATTTCAGACTTTAGCAGTATATAGCTATATCCAGTTTATCACTGTCCATCTATTTAACATCAAGAGAAAGAAATAGGTACCTTTCCTCTGCAGTACCTCCGCTTACCCTCCCCTCCTCCTCTACTGCTCTCCCCTGCACACCCCCCCTCTCCACTCTCATAATGTGAATGTGATTAAAAGATGACTCGGGACAGACTGTAGTATATCTTATTTCTTTGACAGGACGGCAGCCTCTCTCCCACGGTCACTAGCCTGAAGCCATTCTGATTTGTTTCAGGGCCCTAAATTATTATAATGTTAATAGCACAAGTAAAAATAACACACAAACAAAACTGGCCAAAAATTTGAAAGGTTAATATTTTGTGTTCTCTGCTTTTGAAACTAGCACATTGAGCAGGTTGGGTTAGTTTCAATCATTTTTTGTTTCTCATTCTTTAGGAAAGAAGTGGACTGTGGCCAGGTTTTCCTATCACAGCCCATCTGTGTTATGTACTAGGGAGACAAAAGAAAAGATTAAAGATGTTACTGTGTAAAACACTTTATATTTTGGGGGTGGGGAGAAGAGGATCTGGGGAAGATAGAAAATTATTTCCAGTTGAATACTGTACTTAAAAATGATTATAATCTTGCTGGTTTCAGTTGTCTGGGGAGTTTGGGATGGATGATGCCACAAATTGCTGATCAGATGTGTCAGAATTAATTTCTGCTTTCCATGATTTTTTTATAAAGCTTGTGCTGGTTGAACTTTGGGCTGCTTGCCTCTGGAAATAAATTTAAAAGTGGTTTGACATGAAGGTGTAAGCATGGGAAAATGGAGAATAAATGCTAGTGTGGTACTAAGTCTATATGTACTAGAAAGTAAAATCCCACTCATCAAAGGAAAAGCCTGACCAATGTGCCAATCCATCATTTTCCCAAATGCTCCAGAGTCTTTAAATGCAAATTAATTACCCAAAGTTATATTAAAAAGATATTATTCAGGTTGTAATGTCAAGTACTCAAGTGTTAGGAAATTGCTTGTCCATGCAATGTGAACTAAAAACTCATGTGCATATGATACAGTAACTAATTGCATGGTCCAGTGTGTTTTGTTTCAGTGAGACCTTTGCCACTTTTATGGGAGGGAATGAATGTTACTGACTTAGGGAACAATTATTCTTTATCATGTGGTTAAATATCTATTCAAACCATGAAGTCAGAATTATTAATTTCCTCATGGTATTTTCTGTCTTGTCCTTGACTTTAAAATCTGAGGCTTCATATGACCAAACTTTATGAGTTAATAATCTTCCCCAAACCCCTATTAGATACAGGGCAGTTTTATCACAAAAGCTTTGAGCATTAACATTACATGCCAAAATTTAAATGCCTGATTCAAGATACCCTGAGTTTGATCTATTGCAAATTTCAGCCTTGTATATGACAGTATATATTCAAAATACAGGTCTTGTTGTCCTTATTGGCAGTTCTGAGTTCCCAGTGAGTGGATCAGTTATGAAACTCTTAGAATGGTCACTCATAGAATGAAGACTATTCTAATAGCAACTGCCTAGATAAAGTTTGGAATACATGGCTTGCCTTCCATAACAGATATAAGGCTAAAATGTTCTGCAGGACACATAAAAATCTAAGAATGGTCATATTGGTGAGAACAAAGGTCCATCTGACCCTACTTCTTGTGTCTAGGAGTTATGAGCAGATTCAGGTGGTCATGGAGTATGGAGACTTCCAAGATGGTTGTATTAAAAGTGAGGCCAAATGCAGACTATTTTCTGAATCTTACTAATTGGACTGTTTCTGTTCCTTTGAGAGGGCAAAGTCATACACCTAATATACAAAGCCCTCTTCAATGCCAGATTTCAAGTTTCTTAAATGAAAGAAAGAAGAATTTCTTTATTGAAACTGAATTGCCATGTACTTTTCCCCTATTTTCATTTTCCAGAATTGATAACTATGTTACCTGAAAATTAAAGGAATTTTGTGTTGGACGCCTGTTGCATATAAGAAGCTGTCAAAACAGTTGAACTATGTTTAAGTGACACTGAAGAGGGACTTAAAATGGGAAATCTGGGGCAAGTTTCTTAATAGGCAGTGTCACCAGCCACACAACTGGATTCAGAGCTTAATTCAGAGCTGACTGACAGTGTGTGCCCCTCCTTTGATTTTGCTTGGTTTTTATTATTCTTCTAGCTTGAAAAATGCTATGACTCCACCATTGTTGTATATCCTAAAAATAATACATTTGCATGATCATCCATGTGATCAGAGCACTTTACTTAAATGGAAAAGAATCAGCCACACTTTGTCCTTGAGAAAACTGAGCCACATATGGGCTAGAATGAATAAATGACTGAATCAAGATGAGAGTTTAGATCAGGTACCCTAGCTATCACCCTTTTTCAGCTACCTTCTCCAGCAGCATCAAACATATCCAGATTTTGTGTTCACATCTGTATTCCAAAATACTTCTCTGGAAATAAACATGGCCAACCGTATGGTTTGTGGATTCATTTCTGGTTGCAAGCCACTGGTTGGTTTTGACATATAAAGCACCAAGTCATGTTGATTCTCCTGACCTGAGACATCTCATTTTATGTGAATGACATTTATGTCATTGGAGATTAACAGGATGTTAAAGATGATACTGGGTGTTTTCAATAAGCCTTAATGTAGGAGGTCCTGAAACCGGTGATATGTGGTCTCATATAAGGAATACTGGATTTGAGGTTTCGAGAATTTAATGAGTCTTTCTTGAAAGTTCCTGCTGGGTTAGCTAAAAGGTAAATTATTTCTTATGAGTTAAACCCTTACTATTATATCTAAGCCTGCAAGAAAATTTTGCAGGGCATAGAGATACTGAAGGCTTGATTCAGCCTGAAAAGAGAGGAACTGCAGAGAAGACTAAAGAGAAAATTTACCAAAACTTACATATTTAAGCATGTGTTCGTAATCAGCACGATTAGAGCTACAGATCACACTGGAACTACTCACAAGCTTAAAGCTAAATTGGTGCTTAAACATTTGGTATTGTAGGACATTCTGCACAAGAGCGCACTGGTACTATCCCATATTTCCACACGCAGAAGTTGCCTTCAGTTTCTACCATAGGTTTCAATTTCTCATGAGTGTGAGGAAGCCAAAAGTACTCTCTGCAGCTGCAGTGAGTCAAGGTTGGTATGGGTCTTAGGAGGCACAGCTTCTCTGACTAGATCTGCTGGAGGTAGAGAAATGAATCATGGCACGTTCTCTGGCACTATGTTCAGGTGCTGTCATATAGCTTGTGTGCATACATTTAAACTTGCTGACCTTACTCCAAAGCAGAATGGCTACATCCAAACTGCCTGTGAGGAATGGTTCCTGGCTATGCTAATCCCTGAACCATGCTGCTGTGGTGTTTAGAAGAATCTTATCTGGCACAGACCAAATTATGCCAGGGAGTGCTGCCAGTGGTTAGCGCTATGAATGTATGTCTGCCAGACCTCTGTTCCATGCACTCATCCTGTTGAGTTTTTTGATAGAGATACTGCCTCTGTGGCTCTGCTTGTATTGTAAAATCTGGGCACTAAGAACTGTCCTTGCAAGTCCCAAGGAGGCAATATTGCTGATCCCTGCCATACAGCTGATGGAAAGAGAGGGCAATGGGACTAAGCACCCTTCTTCACGCAGGTCCTGTGGTGACCTCTGATCTCAGTCAGGCATACTTAATCATTTACGTGGTGTTTCATAACACGGACTCAAGTTGATGAGGAGAATCAAATCCTGATCGAGACTCAAATCCAACTTTATTACAATCAAGCCCTTTTTATGCCCCTGTTTGGTACTTCCCCAACCTGTACATGCATACAACATTCAATCTCATTGGCCCCTGTAAAACTCTCCAGGTAAATAGTCCAACCACAATGCTGCAGACCCTCTCACTGCCCCCCCCTCCTCCAGCCTCCAACTGAGATTCCTGCCACAGCTGTATCCTGGTCCATCCCCCCAAGTTTGCTTGTTTACCTTTCCTGTGCTTCAATATTCCGACTTATTGCCCTAAGGCTTGTCAAGCACCAAGGCCTCAGAGCTCATTCACAAACTTTTCTTCGTGCAAATCTGATCTCTTTCACTCCCCACACTTTTACATCATGATAAAGAAAACATTGTCTAAAGAGGATGAACATGCACAACTCCATAGGCTTTACCTGCACTACTGAGAAGTCAAGCGCTACACTACCTAATTTAGTTGCCTGAATTTTAAGCACATTACCCACCATGTCCGGCTGTGAATGAATTCCTAAACCAGAAGGTTCCTCTGAAGATCTCCTTTAAAGGCCTGTATCTCATACCAAGCTGATTATAATGCAACTCCACAAGTCTTAGAATAGAACTTTGTTCATCTTCCTTACTGAGTGTGGGCTGCTGGCTGGAGGAGTGCTTTTTGGTGCTGGGTGACTGTTCAGCATAATGGCCTTTATGAATTCCACTGGTATGTACTGCAATAATATTAATCATGATGAACTCATTTGGCACTAATGAGAATGTCATATGTACTGGTATAAGAATATTCACTGTAGTTCATCATTAATTAACTGGGCTATTATTTTAAAGTGTTACCAGACATGGTATGTAAAAATGGTTTACTTTGCAATCTCCTAGTGTTGAAATCATGTAGGCTCTTTTGCTATGGTTTATGTCAGAGAAAATCACAACAGAAAGAGTGAAAAATCCAAGACTAAGATAATATATTTCAGCTGTATAACCTTTGGAAATATAAGAATGCAGCACTTAACATATAGGCAAAGTAATATGAATGTAGTGGCCTATCTAGTCTGGTATCCCATTTCTCAACGTGTCTTCTACCAGATACTTCATATATAAAAGAGAAAGAACACAAATGGGGAATTATATTCTGAAAACCAGAATTTTAGTATATCTTACTAAAGGTATGAAGCTTACATGGTAGTTTTCTGTAAAGGTCACTCACTAGTACTTGAACAACCCAATAAATAATATTGGCTGTTTAACCACTAGTTTGTCATCATGCTTAAAGAATTCTAGGGAAACCAATTCTGATTTAGGTAGAAGAGAAATAAAGAAATAGGCCTGGAAGAAACTCCTGGCTCCTGATCCCTTGTCCCCTGACAGTTTAGTCAACCCTTCTTAAGCAGATCAAGCTTCGCCCTGAAATTAGCCAGGTTTCTTGCTACTGGAAGACTGTCACAGAACCCCAATCCAATTACAAACCTTCTTCTACTTGCCAAATGTCATGTATTTGTGGCTAATTAATTCTTGTACTAAATCTGGCTTTCAGGTTAAATAGTACTTATTCCTCTCTGGGCTTACTCTTTCAATGTATTTATGGAGCATGCCACTCTCAGACTTCACTTGCTAGACTAAACAAAATAAGTGTTTTAATTTCATCTCATTAGACAGGTTCTTCTTTTCCTCTTAATGTCTAATGACTTCCCTTTTCTCTTTTCTCTAGCCATAAGTCAACTGTCAAGAACTAAAACTACGGTTTTGGGTCAGCAGAGCTGTAGACTATACAACATAGTACAGTAAACATTGTCCTGATGCTGCTTTTGACAGTGGTGTTTATGTGTCCCTATTCTTGCATGAAATACCTCCCCATCTACATCCTAGCTCTTCAATATTGCCATTTAACAATTTATCCAGATCTTTTTTATATTAATCTTTTCCAACCAATGGGCCTACAACTTTGAGCAAGTGATTTTGTTGCACAGCTCCTTTAACTATAGTCATATTGATGGCTTTAAGTTATTTCTAAGGTCTAGAAACTGCAATCTAGGGTCTACAAGGCTTTTATAAAGTAAAGAGAAGCTGTAGCCTCCCAAGCTAATTTAGAATCTCAGTTTAGACAGCTAACATGAACACCCAAGGGCAGCATCCTTGCCCATGTGTGACTTAAATTTACTACTGCTAACTTTCATCCTTTTTCTCCTATTGCTCAGAATCACCTCTTATGAAAATTTGCATTGGTGAAATCCCCAGCTCTTTCACCTTCAACTCTAACGCAGCTTTCAGGTAGTTAATGATCAATGGAAATAAAATAGGTATTAAGACTTTTCCTTGAGGATGCTCGGTGGAAGAATAAGACTGATAGCTCGCCCCCCAAGAAGTAATCTTCTTTTCAGTTAAACAGGTAAAAATGACAGTAATCTCTATTATTTTTCTTGGAAATAGTGATCCTCAGTGTGGCTTTGTTGTGTTTTGTTTTTTTTTTTTAATTATTTTGTGAAAATGAAATATTTTAGCTCACTGTATTTCCCTTAGCCATAAACTATTTATCTGATAATCAGAGATGAGTTTTGCCTGTAATAACCTGTTTCAGATACATCCACACACTTTTCATTCTGTCCTTTAGCTTCCGTTCCATGCCTTCACACATTCTTTTCTTTATAATTCTTTGCCATGATACACTTTTTAAAGAGGTACAAAGATGTCTGAGAAATATAACATAATCCACTCAGTTGATTAATTGTTCTACTTTAATTATAGCTGCTTTAACCAGCTTACACTCTGGTGCTGAAATCTGTCTCATTGATCTTTTTAATTTCCAGGAACCCCCTGGCACAACTGCCTTGCATTAAGTACCAAAGACTTGAAGAGTTACATGATGTTATGAAATGAAAATTCCACCACGCTGAACTGATGATTTATTCTAAGAAAAGAACCTTTACTCATAGCGCAATTTTTCACCATTGTGGATTCTTTAATTGGGGAGAGAATTCCAAGGACATAGCAGGATCAGAGTTACAAAAAAAATCCCTCAAAATAAAAGGATATCCAAAGATGGAGAGACCAAAGGTGTTTTTAATCTCAAATGTCTTGGTTTTATCAGCACTTGTATTGAATTTCTTTTTTCATACATCTAATTCTAAAACCAGAAGAACAGGGTTTAGATTGTCTTTCATTTGAATTAGTAAAGTTATACATATATCCATGGAAAATTCCTTTGGAACAGTCATTTTCTTGCTTCGACAGGTTTTCTGGAATAAAAGGAGAAATAGAGCTCACTTTTTTCTCATTCCACACTCACTACTGATTCTAAAGAATCAACAAACTTAAGCAAAATGTAAAGCTAAAATTGCTTCTGTAGATTTATACACTAAGTAAAAGGATTGTTTATCCCTATGGACCAGGTGGTCTTGATGTATACAAACTCCAGCAAATGAATATACTCATAAGTTAAGTGAACCATGACACTTCAACAGTCAATGAGTAATAATTCAAGATGAAGGTGCTTTGCAGTGTTCTGCAAAGTTTGCTCCAGGTCAAAATAAGTTCCAAACTAGGCTTGCTATGGCTTCTGGTCACTCTTTACCTTCTTGCTGTGTTTATCACTAAAGCTTTAATGCCAGCACATCTTCAGTTAATGCTTAATAGTTAGTCAGTGTATTCCAAGGGGATCATAGCAACACAGAAACATAGAGTGGTTTGGGTAGGAAGGGACCTTAAAGATCATCCAGTTTCAACCCCCTGCCATGGGCAGGGACACCTTCCACTAGACCAGGTTGCTCAAAGCCCCGTCCAACATGGCCTTGAAAACTGCCAGGGATGGGGCAGCCACAGATTCTCTGGGCTTCCTGTGCCAGTGCCTCACCACTCTCACAGGGAAGAGCTTCTTCCTAATATCTGATATAAATCTCCTCTCTGTCAGTCTAAAGCCATTCCCCCTTGTCCCATCCCTACATGCCCTTGAAAAAAGTTCCTCTCCAGATTACTTGTCAGCCCCTAAAGGGGGTACTGGAAGCTGCTCTGAGGTTTCTCAAGACCCTTCTCTTTTCCAGGCTGAGCAAGTCTAACTCTCTCAGCCCTGCTGTCACCTGAGGTCTAAAGGGATCATTCACTAAAGTGACAATTTGAAAGAATACTCCTCCTACAGTACTTAAGAGGAGGAAATGATACAGTTGTAGGGACATTTTAGGAAAAAGGGTGTCTATGTGAGTGGGAAAGATGAGATTACCTATTGCAGTATCTGTTAATGAGGTCAGTTGTCTGAACCTGGTTTGATACATGCACAACTCACTTTTGTTATCTCATGCTTTGGCCAATATCTTCAGAAGCATCTTCCAGCCAGTTTTTGTTTCCTGTGTGAGAGATGCCAACTCCTTGCTTAAACTGCCTTACTATGCTACTGTGTGGTTTTAATTCATTGATCCTCAATTGGTTTACTATGAATGGTGCCATTGTATTATGGCTGCCTTGAGGAGCAAAATAACACTGTTGATCAGTTCACTATGGTTTATAAAGGAGATGGGAGGATCCAGGCATGCATCATGAAATTTGGTAAGAAAAGAAAAGTCTTTGTGCTTATTATTTTAGTTTATATATCTATGTGGTTTCATCTGTATTGCATTATTACTACTCCCATCTTTGTTTTCACTTGATATTGATAGAAAAAAGAGACATTTGGGATAGGGGAAGTGGATTTTCAGAGATTTACGTAAATTGCAACCAGGATGAACCTTTTGTCTGACCTGAATAAAGTAGGTGATAAAACCCTCACAGGGCGGTCCCATCACCAAGTGCAGGAATCTCCAGATGAATTGGAGAATCCATCTGAGGAGGATGTCCAGCCCAGATGTGTCATGGCGGGGACATGGTTTTCTCTGTTAAGGACAGTTAAAAGCATCCCATTGCATATGAGCACCTCCTTTATAGTTTGCATATATCTAGTTACAATAAACTGCAATGTTTAAAACCCAGAAACTGTTTTGTGTTGGTAACAATGCTAGAAGCCCATCTAACAAAAGCTTATGAGTAATATATAGTAAATGGGTTGCACAAGTCATTGGTGAGCTTTTGTATCTTTTAATAGAGATTGACTTTTCAGACCCCTGAAAGACTCTTATAGCTTTCTTTCCATACCTTATTTTTAAAAATGATTTTCTACCTTTTTATCAAAGCTCTTGGGGTCGTCTCACCAGGACTTTTCTTCCGTGTCCCTGTGTTTATGTCTCAAAAGGTCCCATTGTCTTTCCATTCTTTTATTCCCAGTGTCAGGAAAAAATACATGTCCTGTGCCTTGGATGCTTTAATCATATTAAAATAACACAAACTGCAAAATGAAGACCTTCAGCTTGGATTCATTCTGTCTAACTCTAGGCACGAGACCAACTTGCCTAAGGGTTCATCCTCCTCAGCTCCCTATACAGGCAATGAGTGTGTCTATCTGCATCTGTTGGTTAAAGATGAAAAATAGGCTCCAATTTAACTGTCTCACTTTAATGTTCAAATGATGCAAGATGAAGCAGAAGAATAATCTATAATCCTAATTTCCATGAAAAAAGTAGCCTCCCAGGCAGGATGTACTAATCTTTCCTAGAAAATAAGCCACATTTCATTTCTTTAGTTTCCCTGTAAACTAATGTGATCCACTAGAATATTCACACCTCCAAGTGTGGGAGGTTAGTGTGGGAGACAAGAGAAGAAAAAAATTTTAAAAAAGAGCATTTAACAATTAGCAAAACCTCTTTTATAAAGTTTGGACATTTCTCCTCAAGATCAGGAATGACAAAGGAGGAAAGGGAGAGGAAGTCACGAAGTACTATTGGAGCAGTACAGCACTGCAGGAGCAAATCATAGGCTTTGGCTATTTTGTACTAAACAAAGTCCAGCATTTCACCTAGCAGAATGCTGTAATGAAACTGGCAAAATAAAATGTAAAAATAAAAGAGAAAATGCCAATGTGCTTGTCATTAAATCTCTTTCAGAGCTATAATCCATCCTTGATTTTTCTTTTGTTATATTTCCCCTTCGTAGATACAGGCCAGAAAAAACATAGTTGTGCTGGCTGAAAAGGAGCATAGAAAATAGTACTTTGTGTTCTTGGGTGAGATGGATGAGAGGTGGCAAGATAAGGCTTCATTTGGAAATGATCCTACATACGGGAGTCTGACTTTCGTACTTGGTGTGGAGGACCTTATTTCTACAAAGTCTGAAGTCAGCTTTGGGCAGTTGCTCCAGTTGTACAAAACACTAGAAATGACAGTGCTTCAAAATTTGCTTGAAAACTGCTTGTGACACTTGTTTCCTTCTAAAATCTTTCTGAGAGAGGAATACAGCAGGAAGCTTGTCCTATAGCTAAGACTCTGACTTGAGACTTGGCATTTCTGTTTCCAAATTTGACATGTTCTAGGCAGGTGATGTGGATACCTTCTGAGGGTAACAAGGTTATTCTGGAGACTCAGCTGGAGCTGGGGTTTGAGGGTGTCCAGATCACTTGTGACATGGAGGCAAAGCCCCCAAATTCCTACACAAATTCCTTTGGCAAAGCCCCCAAATTTTTCCAAATTCATGTCACAACTGCCCAGATCACTTGTGACATGGAAGCAAAGCCCCCAAATACCTGCACATAAAGCTTAATGTGTTCTTCAGTTTCTTTACCATAAAATGAAATTGATGACACTTCCTTGAGAGAGAGCTAAAGAGCTCAGATGTACACTCACGTAGGCAATACATAACTAATCTAAGAATTATGGTTTAGCTACACACATTATAATATCAAAGGTCATTAGCATGCAGTACTACATCCATGAATAAAGGTGCTATGTAAAATATACACTTTTATCCTGAGGGCCTCAGAAATACTTGAGGAGGATTTTTCATTGAAGTGCAACTGGTTTTCCTCCTGAAGATCATAAAAGCCCCAGGGAAACTTCACACTTGTCAGTGTGAGATTCAGGACCTTTATGGTGTTTCATTTCTCAGAAACTGCTGTATCCAGTGACGTTACTTAAGGTCCTGATTTTGGGCTTTCCTTGGATATGCCTATGCTAGTAAATCAAAGTGTGCCAAGAACTTTCCTTGTGCACTGGAGCTTTAGCATTTATAGTGTTTAGTCATAGTAAATCTGTGACACGCTTTCAGCCCATGCCGACCGGCACTATCCTGAGCAATTCCCAGGCATTTCAGGAATTAGGACAGGATTAATCCCAGCAGACAGTTTGGATGCAACCATCCTGATTTGTAGGGCAGGATATTTGGAGAACATGGATGTGGAACAGCCCATGCCAGTTGGCCTCTGAGCTAGAAAACAGTCCAGGGTACATTTAATGCATAAAACATTGCAGATATAGCCTGAAGGTCTAAGATCTTTCATGTTGTGCAAGTATAATAAAAATTCATTGACCTTTCTGTCAGGGTAGACATTTTTTCTAACATACTATTCTACCATCCCCACAGTTTTTTAAACCCTATTTAAATTATATTTCTCTCTCTCTTTCTATATATATATTTATATCTGTATATCTGCTGTGTTATGTATAGATGCTTGAGCCAGGAGGCTTTCCCTTTTGGATTGTGTCACAGAATTATGTGAAACAATAGTTGACTAATCTTCTATGAGGCTGTATCAAAATCCAATTCAAGAGCTATTTGGTTAGCAGTCTATGGGGTTGATTTCCTACATTCACATGTGAATCTTCTGTGAAGTGCTATCAGCAGCAAAAGAGGGTCAGATGAAATAATAAGATTCCCCATAAAATTTGCGAATACTACTGCTCAAGATCCCTATCTAGAAACCCAGGGGGAAAAGAAGCAGTTTCTGTGCCTTTCCTAGTCAATGCCCTCCATAGTGAAGCGCTGTCCGATATGTAAGAGGAGAAAAATGAAATCTTTTGTGAGTAGATAATCACAGAAATTTCTTTGACAATAGTAATGAGCTGCTTTCCAGCCTTTCACACAAATGGTTCCTGGCTTAGTCTTGTTTTCATGCCTCCCTCCTCCTGCTCCCTTTCCCCCAGAGCACTGAAGTTGCAACACTCTGGGAGCACTTCCAGAGGCTCCATTCTTGCTTCTTTCATTATTGCTCTCCTCAAAACTTGAAGCAGAATCAGTGATGCAAATTATCCCAATGGGAGCTGTGATGAGGGGAGAGAGGTCACAAGCGTAGGGACATGGTTGTTTCATACCCCAGTAAGTGCCACAGTGCTGCAGACCTGTGTCAGGTTTATACCTGATACAGACCTGTGACAGGTATACCGATGTTTGAGTTCAGTGACAGAAGGACGACCTGAAATGAATGCAGTGCAGAAGTTAAACATGTGACTGAATACCACTGGTTTTTTTGAGAGCTTATGTTACCTGTACTTACTGTCATCTGCTTCTTCTATTCATCACTACTATTGCCCCATGAACACTTTTCCCTCATTCTCTCTTCATTGCAGCCCCAGGAGCTCTTTTTTTTTTTTTTCTGAAATTTTACAACTTCCATCATAGCTCAGGCAAGAAGCTTTCCTGTGTACTTTCATACCAAGTTTCTGCTGAAGGCAGAGGGATGTGAGGGACGTAGCCTGCACACAGGGCATGCGTTGCCTCTCTCTGTTATGGTTCTTTTGTTACCAACCCCAATTTCTTACATCCCCCAGATTACTTGTTTTCACTGCAGTGCTCCCAATTTCCTTGACATGCTTTTGCTTCAATAAAAGGTCCTTATATAGGGGTTCAACTCATGGGTATTTAACAAAAGGACTTCCCTTTTTTTCTGTTGTGTCTCCATGTTTGTTAAAACATAGAGAGTTGCTTTCTCTTAATAAAGGAATAGCCTTTCTCCTCAGTTCCTTCTCAGTAATAATCCCACAGTGGGAGTTAAGATTGAAAAGTCAAATTGACCATCCTGCTGTCATGCAGCTGAACCGAGCTTGATGCATGTGTTCCATAAGGCACAGATGTTTATTCTTCCAAAACAGATTAATATTGAATTCTTATCTCTCTTTTTTTTTCAGAAGCTTTATTAAAATTATTACTAATAAAGCATTGGTATGATGGGAGTAATACAACAAAAAAAAAAGTGACATGTCCCCAAACTTCAGATGTGCTGGTTTGTGCACATACTTATTTTGTTAGCAAATGGAAATGTCCACAAGGAGATCTGTTTCTGTTTTCAATCTTTCCCTCTTACTGATTAGATGAAGTTGAATAGATTTAGATCAAGATTTTTCATCATGTAATACCCCAGCCTCATGCCAGTGTGACAGACTCTGCTGGCCCATCTTCCAAGTACGATCTTCCAAGTGCTATGAACAGGGGGGGAATGCGGCTGCATCCCACGGCATGGTGTGGGGAGGAGTGAACTCCTATGCACACTGCTGTGAATCATGAAACATGTTAGAGAGTCAGTGCAAATAATCCAGGTCTTCAAATAGGAAACTGCTACTCCTATTATCATTATTACTATTATTATTAATTGCAAGGAAAAGCTACCAGCTAGTGCTGGGGTAAGGTTGAGTTTGTTACAGCTCTGTGTTACCCCTGTTTTAGATTTCATAGGGTTATTATGTGCCTTTTCTAGCTCATACAACCGCTCCTTAATGTTTTTTTAATGTGGTAGTTATTAATGGAAGACAAGTTTGGGGCTTTTAGGATAAAAGAGTGTGTAAACTTAAAATAAATTGCGAAGTTATTCTAGGTAATTTATTGTCCATTACCACAGCATTTGGCATTGTTTTGAAACTTTCTCGATCTCAACAGCTTGGTGCAAAAGTTATTGGAGTGAGGTTGGAATATAGACAGGTCCTCCAATAGCCTCATTTTCCTTGGAAACTGGGATAAAGATCAGTGTGGACTCAAAACTCTGGTGTGGAGGTTCAGGAGAAGAATGAATTTCTTCTGGGCATTTCAGCACACCCCACCAGACCTGTTAGTGGTTTTTTGTTTTTTTTTTTTTTTCTAAGTTCTATTGGCAGAGATTTTAAATTGTTGTTGTCTAAGATTTTCCTCACCTGCACCCAAAGTTAGTTGGTTTAGCTTCATTTACTTGGCTGGCATGAATGGGTCACTTGTTTGTAAATAGGTAGTATCTGTCTCAGGGGACTTGCTTTATGCTTGTGTTTAGAGTAAAAAATAAATCAGAGCAATACACAGTCCTTAGTTACCAACAGTCTTCAAAACTGGTTACAAGTCTTACCTTGTATTTACACATAAGCCTGTGTTTAAGAGTGCAAATACTTCTGCTGACTTCACTCAACTACTCATATGGTTAATGTTATGCATGTGCCCAGGAGCCTTGCTGATTTGTGGCCTAAGGTCACATCTATTAAAGTGCATAACAAAACACTAAAACCTCTCCTACTTATCCAAACCCTGTTAATCTAAACTACTTTCATGTCTCTGTTCCATTTGGCTAATCAAGGTTTCAGTAGAGTTGCTCTGTGAGGATAAATACCAAAATTGGTTGAAGTCTGTCCTCGACAAAGTACTTCTGGCTCCCAGTGCCTTTAATGAGAGCCCCAAGTGTGTATCTGAGGTTGGAATTTGGCTCTAATGGAAGGTGGATTTTTCAAATCTTCTGTGAAGTGCTTCACAAAATAAGGGGTTTCAGTTTTTATACCCACACATCATATTATACTTACAGTTACCTTTGGCTGAACGAATCTTGGAATTTCTTGCTATCACATCCAAAAATATGACACATTGAATGCATATCAGCTGCATATATTAAACATTGTACTGTAAGACAACATAGGGTTGTCAAGGTTTGTATTGAAAATGCTGGATTATTCCTTGTGCCACAACTTCAGTTCAGCTTTTTTTCTTAGACAGTTTTTTTGTATGTGTTCATTTGCTTTTTAGTAACCTTGAGGTTAAGAGCGCCTCTAACTTTCTAGATATTCTCTTGTCTACTGTGGAAATAAAGAAAAAACGGCTAATTGTTAAAAAGTAGAAGCTTTAATTTTCTTGTAAAGGAATTTTTCACTGACAATAGAAGCTTGATAGGTACTTACAGATAGGAGGAAAATATATTTAACTCTTGAACTAAGAGGAAAACAGTTAAAAATATATTCATTCTGCTTATAATTTACAAGCAAGATTCTGACAGAGTGAAAAAATCTCGTACTCATGTTTCTAAAGCACCTTCGCATTCAGCAGCTGAATATATTTTCAGGAGTCAATATTCTGAGATCTGCAGGAGCTGAAACAATAGATAGGGCCACACTCCAGCAAAGCAGTACACAAGCCATTTCTTAGAAAATAAATTAAGAGAAACGTCTAGGATAAATGGAGTGAATTCCTTCCTGGACAGATTTATCTCTTCACACAGACTTCAGAAAGGAGGTTGGTGGCTAGTTTAGACTAGGCATGTAACTTTAAAGGGTTTAAAACAAATGGGGTATATCTCAGCCAAGGTGTCTGGTTGTGTGCTGGAGCTGGTTTCTGAGCACTGAATATCTTCAAGACTCGAAGGAGAAATACCCAGGCAGTTATTACTATTGAAATCAAAGGGAGTTAGGTGCTCCTCCCAAAGGTGCCAAGTCACTAAAACCAGCCTTCAGGCCACCCAAGCTGGATAAATATGTGGACATTAGATACCTAAATCTCAGACACTGTTTTAGATGTCTTGTACAACTGTTATGCTTGAGACTTTTCTTTGACGCTGTTCCCTGTCAGAGAATGCCCACATTCACTCCAGTGACTCTTGCACTCCAGGATGTATCTATAATAATAGTCCTGTAGGACCAATGACTGCACTAGCCCCTACCCCACCAACAAAGGTCTTGCAGATTTTGCTGTCTGTTGACCAGCTTTTGAGAGAAGGATGAGACCACTTTCACCACTGTTTCTCCTATACCAGGATCCCTCTGGGGAAGGAAATACCTATTTTGCAGTTTTGAATGAAGGGTCACTCAGCCATGGCCCTGTCTCCATCTCTTCCCCATGTAGGACCAGGTGCACCAGAACATGCTGCAGCATTACCCAAGTTCCATGGATGGAGATAAGTTTCAGTATTGCATGGATGAGCCATTCTGAAGCTCCAGAGAAACCTCACTATGTCTGCTAAACCTCAGTTCCTAACAACTCCTTCTGAGTCCCTAGTCTGCTTTTTAGTTCCACTGGGTATCGATGTTAAGTGCCCTAAGTGCACGTAAGTCTAAAACACTATGGTCTTGGCTATAAGTCTAAAATATTTTTGCAAACTATACCTAATCTTCAAGGACTCAGATGAGGTAGGACTATTACTGAGTTTTATGGCTTGATAATTGCTAAGGCTTTCAAAAATCAAAATAATATAAAGAACTGCACAATTTTAATTGTTTTGTGTTTAAGTTGCTTTGCTAATTTCTCAGCGAGATAGTATTTAGTTACTCAATAGAAATATGCCTTTATTTAGTTTCTCAATAGGAGTATGCCTTAATCTCATGACATGATCTGATTTCTCACTAAGAATTATTTTTCAGATCTGACTTTATTACGAGTTCAGGGTCTCAAAGGGATCTAAGCTTCTAATTTTCAATGCAAGCCAAGTGCATAAATGCTTTTGGTAATCTGGGCAAGAGTCAATGTGTAGTCAGTTTTGTAGCAAGCTCTCATAATGCCATCATTTGAATCGCAAACATCCAGGGAGAATATTTGCTTGTGGTAATGGATATTTTATGTGAGAAACATTTTATTGCTGGGAAAAGTTTCCTATCTAACACAGATTTTGGGTTAGAATCAAACACAACTTAACAACGTGTATTCATAGTTGACAGTATAATAAGCACAAATTCATCCTTTTTCAGTGAAGGTAGAAGTTATTAATTCTTCTAATGGACAGATTCTTCTGACTTTGGAAAGAGAATGACAATCACTTTGTAGACTTATTTTTTGTCTTCAATACTAGCACAACTTTCCTCCCTTTCCAAATTCTTCCTGTCATCATAGCAATTCAGTGCTGCTGATTTAGTGAATAAGATTGAGGGAGACAAGCAATCCAGCATGTTGAATTTGAACTCTGACCTTCCCTTTGCATTGTTGCACAACTTCTTAGTTCTGTTAATCAAAAAGTATTTGCCTTCCCCCTTTTTTTCTCAAATGAGCAAAAAACTAGAAATGTAGAGGGACAGGGTGGTTTTGGAAATGATCAGGAAAAGACACCTGTACATTTCTCTGGTTTGGCTCTGTGTTAAGCATTTCTTGTGGTTCTGAAATTTGATATTATTTGCATTGTTCTTCAAATATCAAGACAGAATTAAATTCCTTGAGATTCCTATTATGCTTAAATACTGGAACATGTCCAAGCACATGACTGCTCATAAGCTGTCTTCATCAATACTGAGCTCTTGATATACAATTCATGATAAATTGAGATGGACAAGACATCAAGTGTATTTTAGCTCTACAACAGCTAAATTCACAGAGACTTCCAGTATGGTTCTGCATGCTGTGAAAGACCACAATGCTCTTGCTAGAACTCTGGTGTGTTAATGCTTGATAGTGTTCCGTTAGGTCATACAGTGAGAAAAAGTCCAAAAATAATGAACTCTTTAGTCGGCTAATTGTAGGCTTCTTAAGTGATATTCCATTTCTGGTGGATTTTTTTCCTCTCTATTGCTCTGATTAATGACTATTCAAAACAAATACAAAAAAGAGTTCTGTAAAAAAAAATAAATAAATAAAAAAAATTACACTGCACCTGAAAGATCATTTACTTGAATTTCTAGTGCAAACTGTGTATTTCAGTATGTGGCCACAGGACTGAAAACACCACTGGTGTATCCTATTTGATTTATTTTTTCAAATGATATCCAGCTTTTGAGAAAATCATCAGCTGAGGTATGACTTAGGTGTGCTCTGAATTTGGACTTCCTTCTTCCCTTCCTTTAGAACTGCAAATTTTGCTTCTTTTAGCACAAATGTTGACTGTATATCTGGGACATTCTCCTTCCGTGTGCTCTGTGAAAGGAACCTGCATGTCAGTGGAAAGTTTCCCACAGACTTTGAGGACTTGTGGGTAGATCTTACACAGTAGGAACTCTCAAAACTCTTGTTTCAGAGGAAGTTAATGATTTTGTCTTGGTAGTTCATGAAAGAGGGCTTTTGAGAAACCTGCTACATTATCTTTTGTTTGAGATGTGTTTTTAAGAGCTATGAGGATTTTGATAACAAGTACTTAGTAAACAACATTTATTATTATTTTACCTAACATGTAAAATAACAGAATTTTTTGTCAACCGGTTTCAGTCATGTCACTATTTCAAAAGGACTGTCTTTCAAGAAGCACCATCCAGGAACACTGCTCAGCCTTCAGGGAGCTGCTCAGCTAGACCATGGTTTCCTGTGAAGAAAATATGTAAGTGTATGAACTTTTTGCTTCTGAGATACTAGGCCAGGTCCAGGGCTCACTACATTGATGAAAGTAATTGCTACAGTTGCTCAAGATTTGTGGGTTCTTAACAATAGCACCTCACAAAAATGGCCCACGGTTAAGTTGTAGAACATTTTGATCATCCTCCATATTACACTTTCTACAGATGATAGGAAAGTGCCATTTCCCACACTGTGCAGACAGCTCTGTCACACTGACTCTGGGCATCCCTGCTCAAGTACAAAATATCCCAACAGTGCTACTGAAAGCCAGGATTCCACAGGCCAATAATCTCATGTTGCAATTTCAAAATAAAAGATTTTGCTCACTGAAATACTGAAGTACTTTCCCACGGGACAGACTCTGTTTTGGAGAAGCTGTCAAGCCCCTTTACAGTTTTGCTTTCAAAAGTCATTTAATTATGACACTAAAATGAAATGGACAAATTTAATAAAAAAAAGGCTTTCATCAGAGGTTGGGCTAAGCCCTAGTCTGTGATGTCAAATGCTTTTCTCCCTACTGGTGGTCTCAGAGTAGAACATTGCAAGGTGCTTCTTGCAAATCATGTAGGTTACACTTTATGTAATGCATATTTGTACTTCTGAAATACAAGAAGATAGATCTGAAGGTTGGTCTTTGCTGTGCAAAGATGTTATTACTCTTTGAAATCCATGCAAGTGATGTTGTGGAATGGCAGAACACTGAGCAGTTGAAAATAATAATAAGGGAGAGCTCCAGAACTAACCGCTGCACTGCAAAGACACTATCTAGGAGCCTTTTCCCAGCTATGTCCTTTGAGCATGTCTGCAGCCTAACAAGCCATTTACCCCTTATAACTTTACCGTTCCATAAAAAATGACTCACAGATGCAATTCATCAGTTTGCATGGAAGAAAGCCGTTTTTAGGCAGATTTTTCTTTTTCTTTTCTTTTCTTTTTTTTTTTTTTCATCTGGGTACAAATTTCCCATTATTTTTTCAGCTGCAATTTGCTACTCTGAGGCTGTGATACCCCTGGCTTCTATAAACCAGTATGGTTCATTGGATTCAAGTCATTAGGTTATTTTCTTGAAAATCTGTAACTGGATTAAAACTATATCTGTGAAAACACAGAGTCACTTCCTCACACCTAATGTTAGGCACCTCATAGCTTTCTCATAGCTTAAGGTGGGAGACAGGCACCTCAAGAGAGGTGCCACACCTTGCTTAGCTTTAACGCCTACCTTTATTGACTGTCTGTGGTGTCTGAATGAGTAACTGGATAGCTTGTCCCTTTTCTACGTAGATACAGTGAGATGAGAAAAATCACTCCTATTGTGAGCAGAAAACAAATGTTCTCATGATAGAAAATACTGAAAGCTGTATTATGCTTTAAATCAAGAACAATATCATTTCAACATGAAAAGTGGGTCTAATGCACCATCTCTTTCATTATAATTTTAAATAGTGATGTTTTCTGCCTTCCCTTGTCTTTGCCATGGGACTATGCAAGAAGCTTTTATGATTAACAGAAGTATCCTTTACAGTTTACCTTTCATTAGAACTTCTTCTCTTATTCATTTTAACTAGCTTCTGTCTACTTTTTATGTAGTTCCCAGTGCTATTTATGTTTTAAAGACCCCTTATTAGGCATTTTTGCACATGGAGTATAAGACTATATCCTTGCTTAACTGAAATGGCCTTTGTTGCCCTTTTCTTTCTGTTTAGATTATAACCAGGATGACTTTCACTTGTGGTCTCTCCAGTTGTTTTTTAAGTAGTTCCCACTTTTCTGCAGGAGATTTCCTTCACATTAGAAGATTCCAATCCAAATTCCATATAGTATTTTCCCTTCCCTTTAAGTCAGCTTTCCTTTACTTTTTTCTTTTATGGGCCCTAGCTCATACGAATCCTACAAATGCAGTGTTATAATTAGAACTATGTGAACACAGCACTTCCATTTCTCAAAGGTTCCTGCAAACATTTGCTTTGGGTTGTATCCATATGAACTCCCATTCCTTGATATTTTTCACTTTGAATTTCAGATGTGAATAATCCAAACATCACTGAACTCAAACTCAGCTCCAGTGATATGTTAGGAACCCTTGAAACAAACAACTAAAAAGCCAAACAACCCCAAAACACTTCAATTTTGTTTAGTTTTGGGTTAAAATATGCAGTCTAAATTATCACATCAGTGGTTACCTGCCCATAATGAATCTTCAGTCCTAGAAAATCAGTGATTCAGTTTTATGATATAAACATTTCACCTGTTTGAGGGGTTTCTGGCTTACTTTTTCAACCTGCAGTGGACTACCTAAAAGCACCTTCCCACCTTGACAGGCTGGATGAGAGCTCCCTCTCCTGTTTTATTCTGTTTTACATTGTGGCCTCAGCTGTGACCCCCACATATCACCAGCTGGGCTTTCCTAATATCAGACCTATCTCAGTATGCTCATTTTCCAGGTTAGATTCAGGATAGCCTCGAGTTACATTCCTTTCACAACAAGAAACTGTTTCAATCTCTTATTTTTGCATAGTTTTTATTTTTGCATAGTTTTTATTTCTGTCTTCAATTAAAGAGTAAACTTTGTTCATGGAGACAACCCGAACTTCCTAGCCCTAAACCATGCAGTTTTTTCTGAAAATATTGTTTAGTATAGAATGGGACCATTACAAGATTTATTTTTTTTTTATTTTATTTAAATGCTTGTATTAAACCCCCTCCTAAAAAATAATAAAAATAAAAACCAAAACAAAACAAAAAAACTTTGAAGAGAAATTGGAACTGTTTTATTTTTCATTTAATGCCTCTTTGTAGGAAATAAAAATGAAAAAGACATAGGTAGTGAAAGGAATAAGGATATTTGCACTGAAATCACTAACGTGTAATGCTCTGTCTTAAAGGTGATCATTTTGCTATGGTACTTCATTTCAGTAGCTGTATATGCATTGAGATTCTAACACCTCAAAGTTAATTCACAATATGTTAGTGCCTTTTCCATTGCAAATCTATTCCTTGAATCACTGAAACCATGCTCACTTTTTGAGCAGTAGCCCAGCCATAAAGAAAACAAAAATTGCTCAGTTGGTCTTACAATTATCAGTGTCTTATTCTGTGTGGACAGGCCTGCAGAAGAAATGTCGTCTCTTTGCTTCTGAGTTTGGCAATTTCTGTAAGTTATTGCCCAGTCACTCAGCCTAGCTTGTGGTCACCAAGAATTGAATCTGGAACGGCTTAAAAAGATTGGAATTGACTTAAAGCTTCGTGTTCCTCTTTAGGAAGAGAGTATAAAAAAAGCAGAGGAGTTTTAATTTACCTAGTGAGTATTGTTGACATTTTTTGTGTTAACGACATTAGGAAGTTGCTGACAGTTTGTTTTCTTTATTTTTCTTGTTTTGCTTAGAATTCTTTCATGGATGCTGAGTTTTTCATGCAGAATGAAAGCAAATTGCAAGTCACAACAGAGAACAAAAAAAGGTGGATTTTTCCCTTCCAGACTTGGCGTTTGCTGGAAACCATAAAAATTAAATAACAAATTACAGAGTGGAGATAATAGCATTTTAGAAAGCCACATTAAATTAGAACAGTTGAAGGCAAATTCTTTGCAGCCGCTAACGTCAATTTGCGGATGGAAAGCCAAAAGGATTCTTAAAGATCTCTTTCTTAATTAAGTTAACGTTTTTCTAGTCGGTCTGCAGATCTGCCAGTGTGAATAGCATGTGTCATCTTCATGGGCTACAGCTGTCCCGTTTGCTCGTCTTGGTGAAATCCTGCTGGTTGGTTTTCCTCCTCAGCCAGGGTGCAGTGGGAGGCAGGTTGGGTGGGAGCCCACTGGAGGGCAACCTAGGACCGTCTATCTGCCCTCTGCGCTTCTCCAAGACCCTTCCTAAAAAGTTTTTGATCTGAACTCTAATGGCAGTTTACATTTCCACGTCCGTATTAGATCTGGAGTTCCATAAAGCGAGGCCAGCATTATGTGTTTTTGCTCTTTCAGATATTACTTCGTCTATTTATACTGTGTGTTTTTGTAGCCCATGATGTAATATGACAAAATTTCAGCCATGTGCATCACACATGCAAGTCCAAGAGCAGCTGGGTTGTGTAGCATGGCTGAGGTAATGTCAAGAAATTTCATATTATATTTAAAATGACACCTGTAAAAATAATCTTCAATTTGTAATTTAAATACTGTAATACTCAATTATGTGAACTGACAGGAAGTGTCCCAGTGGTTTTGGAAAATAACATTCTTTTATCCATCGAACCTTTGATGCATTTTTGAACAGCCATAATGGAAGTTCAGATCATGACCTTCTGCTTTGAGAGAACAAAGTCAGGGAAGAATAAGATCTTCTCCTGCAGCAAGGTGAAGTCCTCTCTCTGCATGCATTTTCGCTTTCTCAGAGCCGAATGTCACCCATGCACGCTTTATCATTTTCCAAGCAAAGGAGAGCTCAACACTGTAAATCTAGCCTCATTTCTAATTGTATGTCTTGCTTATGGCAGCACATGCATGTCATCTGTAAATATATATCCTGCCTTACCCCTAAAGAGAGGCTTCTAAAGTTTTCCTACAGTCTACATCAGTAGCAATCAGCTTCTATTAATGTGGGAGTGAGGTTTGTGACTTGGCCATTGAAAAAGCTCAGAAGTCTTCCAGATGCAGAAATCAGTTTTGGAAATCTTCTGAGCTGTTTCTTAAGTATGTTTCTTTTTCTTATTTGGGGGGAGGAGCTGGGGGGGGGGGGGGAACGACAAGATGTAGACTTTGTGCAAGTAGGTTACAAACGTGATAGCCCTGGGATTCCTCCCACTGTAAATTACCCCTTCTTCCCTAATTCTGTGGCATTTCCCTTATCCAAGAGTTGTTTCTTAAGGCTTTCATGAGCCTTAACACTGCACTGCCCCTCAACCCCCAACTTGTACCTGTTACTTGCTTCTGCAAAATTTAAGAGATTTCTCCTATGTCCTTTTCCATCATGTACTTTCAAAATACTGGATGTGACTTCCAGAGAGTTGTGTTTTGTGCCACCTAAATAAACTCTGTTCTTTCCATTCAACTCTGGTAACCTGATACTGCACAATAAATGCTAGTAAGTTTCCTGCAGAGTAGTGCTCTTAAGACAGCTTATTTTTCATCCCTCCTTTCATGTTGTGCCCTTATTGATGACTCAGTCCATACCACAAGTGTTCTTAAAGAAGATAAAATGTAAATAAAAGTGAGAGATGCTGGTCAGATAAGGCACTCAGAAGGACACAGGAAATGTTTCATAAAGAACATTTTTCTCTGCATCCAATGTTGTCCCCTTTTAAGTTGTAGTTACTGGCTATTACTCTTTGTAAGCAGTTAAAGACAAAATGTTGCATTAAGTAATTAACAACAGCAAATTAATGCTTTGGTCTACTCCAAATCCAGGACATATGCGTTTACTGACCACCTTGTGTACTGGAGATAGGTTTGTTTTCAATTGATAAAATGTTTTCCTAGACATATTCTTTGTGGGTGAAATTCAGTCCTAATATTGCAGCAAGAGAAGGACTGAATGACCCCTGTGGCTATCTGCATGTGGGGAATTAGAAGTGAAAAATGTGGGAGAGCATTGTCCAACACGGAGAAAAGGAAGTAAATGTGTGGTGACTGCCTATTGGGATGCACCAAAACTGTCCCCCCTTTCCCTGTCCAGAGAAGGGTGGTCCACTACCAACGGCATGTGAGGCTCTCCTTGCCCATATCACAAGTCTTCTCCTTTCTTCTCATATAGCTCCCATGTGCCAAGTTTGCTCCCCTGGACAGAGTTCTGTTGGTAATAGGAGTGCCTAAACCTATGTGTGCAGGTCTCCAGAGCAACCATCTTCAGAACAACAAATCCCCTGTTCCTAGCATGTTGTGTGGAGCAGCCTATGGAGGGAAAGAGGCAGCTGATGGGGTAACCTGAGTAGCAGGGGAGGTAGGTGCAGGAGAGGAAGGCCTGCCCTTCAGGGAGGAAAGTAGGGGCGGTTGGGGTCTGCAGGAAACACCAGCTATGCTGCCCACAGTTTGATGTTGCTTCATTATTGTACGAAGTTGAGTGTGGTAGTGCCATGAGGCCATACTCCCAGGGTGCAGGCAGAGCTCACAGGCAGAACAGTAGATGGTGCCTGCCCTGAAAGGCTTCCCATGCTAATGCTTAGTGCGAAGAACAACACAGCTGGGGCTTTTTTAACTCTTAGTGAGAAAGGGGAGCACATCTCTCTCTGTAGCCTGCTTGCCTGAAGTGAAAGACAACAGGAAGGAAGTGCTCTGCTCTTAAAAGTTTGTTTCAGTCTCACGTTTTGAAAGAGCAGGTCACTTCAAAGTCCCACCACAAAATTACCACATGCCATCTGCTCATTAGAAATGTTCAAGGGAAATTACTGGTGCTTCTGCCCTGTTTCTGTGATCCAAATGTATGTATGTGCCAATTATTTATTTTTGTTTTAAACAGACACATTCAGTTGCCTCCCACCCCTCCATGCTTTTTTTATGTTGCACATCTCGGGATATCAGCTCTCAGCGTAGGAGACCACATGTGCCTGCACCACTCTGCTCATGTATGTGTTTAGATGTAAAAGGACCACAGTGTCCATGACAAAGCCCAGGGAGAGCAATTGTCAGGTTCCATGTGGTACAAATGTGTTTTCTGTTGAAGCAGACTAAATCCAGTGGCTGATATTGTGCAGCTTTCCTGATGGTTGTAAGCCATAATGCAGCTCAGAGTAGCTGCAAAGTAGGGGCCCTTGATGTGCTATTTCCAGGCCAGGCAAGGCTATTAATTAGTCCTGCTGCATATCACTGAATTTTACCCATATGTTCTATTAGCAAACTTTTTTTAGACAGTCTTTAAATCCTTAGCCACTTCAGCCACATGGAGCCTCTCATTAGAGCTGAGAGGAGCAGAGTTCAATTCTTGTGTCTGCTGTGATCACGTAAGATGTTGCTCATCTTGCCAAACTTCAGGTGTCTAGTCCAAGTCTATGGTCAGTGCAGAGATATCTGCACCTGCGAGGGGCAGTTTTTCCCCACTGTTGAGACCTATAAGAGGATGGGTTGGACATGATCATTTCTCTCATTTTATTTTAGTGGAAGGTTGAACAAGGAGCTTATGTTAGACACTTATAACAGTAAAGGTGGTACAAACCCTATATTTAACCCTTGCTGTGAGAGTTCTCTTTTTGTGAACACTGGATAACAATAAAACCTCTGAAGGGATTGTCCTACTAGGTTAAGGGAACATAGTCTCAATCAAAGCCTTAAAAATGATTCCTTATAGAAACAGCAACTGATCTCAGTGGGGTTATTCCTGATTTATGCCAGTGTAAGGGAAGTACTGGTTCTCAGGTTTCCTGCTGCATTCAAGCTAGCTAATTTTTGTCAGAACACATTCGTACCAATTTGGGGCTGAGTGCTTTACTCATTTGTATGACATATACATTTATTTTTAACCAGTACCTGTGAAAAATAAACTTTTCTTCAGTGAACAGTCCAGAGTTTACAGGTGACTCTCATTTGTTAGTGGGAATGGGATGAATCAGCAACACCGTTTGATTCGTAGCACACTCTTAGCTCAAGCAGCTGTGTCCAAAGATGCTGGACATGCTCCACCTTTCAGCCTGTTGCAGTCTTGTCCCCAGTATGACTGGCTTCTTTTGTTGAGAAACAAAGCCAAGGGGCTCACTGAATTGCAAGGTGCAAAAGGACCTATGCTAAGCCAGTACTGGTTATATCTTCAGTTCTCTTCAGTATTAACACGTGCTTCTCACAGCAAATTGCCATGGTCCAAAAGTGCAGGGTTACAGCTTGGGTGTCTCCACTCAGTGCCACCCCAGCCCTGGTGAAGGTGTCTGGTAATGTGAGGGCTCAGCTGCTGGTCTGTGCTGTGTTTGGTGGTGGCTAGGATGTGGCTCTGCTGTTGCACCTGCATGTCACCTGAGGCTGGCTGTACCTAACTGCAAGTGGAGATTGACTTTCCACCTCCCCGCATTTCCTGGGTGTTTCCAAGAGACAAAAAACTCCAAAACATGGTGTGGTCCCAGTCAGAGTATTACTGAACTATTAAATTTATATTGAGTCTACAGATATACATATTTATGCTCTTCTTTAGCCCAACTATAAGTTTTTCAGGCCGTAAAGCTGCAGGACATTTTTTATATTTGTTATTGAGAGCAGATGTGCCCAGTCCCAATCATATTCTATTGAAGAATGTCAGGGTTGTGGGAGGTCGAATGGTGAATGCCTTTCGATCTCCACTATTATTTCCTCCACTCAATTGCCGCAGCAGAGAGACTATAGTTGATAATAGAGACCTTCAAAATATTCAAACATATTACAGATCAAAACCTTCCTTGTGCTCTTTCATTTGCCTCTTTCCACTCTTGAAAGTTGCTCTAGCTCTGCTGCTGCTTCATTCTGTGACTGGAGCTGAGCTCCAAACTCACCAGCTATGGATGCTGAGTAGATGCTAACCTGGTTTACAGTGTCATCTAACTCAGAAACAAGTCCATTTTGGGAAAGTGTGATAAGGCATACTGCTGTGGTATGTCCTGTAGATGCACTGCATCTTGGCCTGGGCTTTGTCTTGCCCTCATGCCTGCATCGACCTCTGCCTTTGCAGAGAAATGCTTCCAGCAAATGGAAATGGGAGGTGCCCAAAATCAGAGACAAGATGGTTTAAAAATATGTTTTCTTTCTGAAATATGGTCCTGGCAGTGACCAAAGTGGAAAAGAAGATTACTGAATGGGGAAGGGATAAGGCCTGTGCATAACCCCAGCTCAAAAATACAGCCTCAGTTTCATCTGTTGTGCTCAGAAATTCAAGGATGCCGTCAAACCTGTTGCAAGCCCAGTGGAAACAACCACGCCGAAGACCAGAAAAGTCCAATTTTAAAGGTATGACAAGTTCTTCCCTTTCCTTCTGGGGCTTTGGTAGGAGGATTATGGAGGAACTTGTGATTTATGCCCTCTCTCTGGGAGGAAGAAAGCATGATTGTGCATTCTTTCCTAGTCCCGTCCATCATCTTCGGTGATGCTCCTGGGGAAGCTTATTCTTTCACATGCAACATTTGCAGAACTAATTTCCAAAATATAAGAGTGGTTTTATATAAATCAAACATCATTTTGCAATTATCTGCAATGCTTTAACATTTATTAATTTTATCACTTGGTCAGGGAATATTTTTTCTCTCTCTCTGGAGAGCAGCTATTTAATACAAATGTTCTTTTTTCCCTGTGGGACTTTTTGCATTGAAAATACTCAGTGGGCAAACTGTCACCGTGTTGTGAAGGAAGGGGATTGGAAGTGTAATTGGGAGATTTTACTGAGCATATGAGCTTTGCCATCATTTCTTGTCCTGTCTCAGTCAGGCATCTTTTCTGTGTGCTGCAAATGCTAAATGTTTCTTCTTTTGATTTCCTGAGTTTCTAACTGAAACAAAAACCAGGCATAGAACGAAGCTCCAAAACATTTCCAGTTTGGAATGGAGACATAAGTAAATGCAATATCCTTCTTGTGTTTGAGAGTACTAGTAGTCCTGAGGACAGGCCTGCCAACTGGCTTTAGTGCCTTGGGCGTAAGGGCAGGCCTGCATACTTTCTCTCCAAATCAGTTGTTTTTAACAGACTGTTAGAAAGCACCACTACTGAGAAACAGTGCCAAATCCAAAACTATCAAATCCAGCATGTGCCACTTCATACCTTCCTCCAAATATTAAACAACCATATCGTGCTGTTCTTGCCGTGTTAGGAGACCTAACGTAAAAATGCTGTGAGCTAACACAGTGCTGACAGGGTGGTTAATGTCATGCTTAGTTAGAAAATGCAATAGCTTGGGAAGGGATCTTAAAAAGAGCTGCCTGCCCCTTGGTTTATTCAGAAACTAAGCTCAAGCCAGAGGAAAGCAGAGGGAGGCTTTGCACTGGGGTCTCTGCACTGGCTCACTGCAGTCTGAGTCAGGCTAATCATCACTTATAATGTTGGTAGCTGGTTTATTTTTTCAGTAATTAAAGACATGATTGGTGAATTCAACACCTGATGCTAGAAAGCCTTATGACTAGCAAAGTTGCTCTATCTGAGACAGTGCCAGTGCCTGAAGAAGGACTGCCCACTCCCGCTGGGCATCTCCAGTGATGCTGGAAAAGCCCCAGAGGCTTCATTCAAACCAGAGGTTGAGAGGGGTCATGGCTACTGAGAAATGGAGTCTTGCCTCTAGGAAACATCCCTCCTTTTACTGGCAGAAGCCTTACCAGTCCTGTTTGCCACACACCTATAGGGAGGTGGGGACATTCGAGACTGGATGTGAGCCACCTCAGCAAGATGACATGAGCCACCTTTTGGCAGCAGCAGTTGGATTAAATTGTTCATTAAGCATGCTTAATATATGTGTGCTTAGACCACCTTTACGTCTAACAGTGGTGACAGCCCAGCCCCCCTCACAGAAATGTGGTGGCTGTGAGTATATGACAGCATGGGAAGTGATCTGATGGTGCAGGAAAAGGGGCACTGAGCTACTTAGAAGTATGGGTTTTAAAAGCCCACCTCCCAGGGTAAGTTAATAGAAAAGCTCTCACCAGAAGGCTGCTTTCCTTGATAGATGGAGGATTGATTATCCAGGGAGCGATCTGAGATATACAGTAGGCTCACACAAATCTAGCAAGTGATTTTGGATGGAGCAATGCTGCAGATTAAATACTATAGTTCACTGAAGCGGCTCTCAGTGGCAGTGAAAAAAGCCAGAATACAGTTACCTAAAATCTCACAGCAAAATATGCAGGACAGTGTTTAGTTAACCTTTTTCTCTGATGCCTCAGAAAAAACCAAAAAGTTTGCTCTGCAGCTTTTGGGTACCTGTAGGACAGTCGTTCCTTCCTTCGTTGCATTGTGAAGTGCAATGACACATCAGCAATATCTCTTTTACATTAATTTTCAGGGATGTAAAAGAAAATTAATGTTTGAGCCATTAAAATTGGCTAAAAATTATTCAAGACAATGGCAGCAAGAGTCTGGGATGTGTGGTCTGAACAAGGCTTTCACCTTTCTCATCTCCATGAGATGCATATTCATTGTGGGTTCATTTATAACTAAGGCACTTGGTTCAGGTTTTATTTTTAAAAAGTCCCTTGCAGCAGTGAGCTGCATTGTGAGAACACTTTAAAAAAGAAGTTAATCGATGAAATTATATGTTTGTTTTTTTTTTCCAAAACAAATCATTATTTTTGGCAGAAGGCTGAGGTCTTGTCCACTTGAAAATATTCAATTGTTTCATACCTCTATTTTTTTGCAGGGTGGGCTGTCTGTCCTGGGTTTATCTGCCTCTATAGGGCATCTACTCTGCCTTGTGGGAGCCTGACAGCAGCAAGAGCTCTTAAGAATGGCAGAAGTTCAATGAGTGGTTTGACTGACAGCAGTCACCAGGAGTCACCTGAAGCTCTCATTTATGAAATTCATGTTTATAGCTATGACTTCTCTTGTTTTTTTGTTTGTTTTTTTTTTTTTTTTCTGAAAAATCATTAACTTCTTTGTCTTGTTTTGGTGTCATTTGGGTATATACTCTTTTTGGTTTTGTTTCTAAATCCATTCAAAAGCTATTTACAAAACCAGTGTGTCCTGATTAGAAAAAAAAAAAGATGGAAAATCTTGACCCATTCACCTGACAACCTTTTCCCTTTGTGGAACCAACACTGCAGAGGGAAAGCTGTCCTTGCATAGCTCCAGGGTATGCCTTTAAGTCTTGTTTGCACAACCACTGGAGCTACAGCCAGAGCTCCTTATTTTTATTGAAGATCTGTCCCAAGAGGAGGCTCCTGAGTGTTAGAGCAATGGCCACCCTGTAGTAGTGCCAAGGGAGAACTGCTGTAGTATCAGGAAAGCCCTAAATGGGTGCTCCATAATGCACAGGTTAACTTGAAGGCAACACCACTACCCCATTGATCAGACATGGTTTCTTTTATATGCTATGTGAGCGTGTTGATGGATAGATTCCATTTTTCCCCTCTGTAAAGTAAAAGACCACTTGCCAGGGTTGCTTGCAGCTACTGCTGGCCTCAGCAGGCCCCAGCAAGGTGAAAGGTCCTTGTTCCCCCTGAGGACTGACACATTATGATGGCTTCATTTGATTAAAAGGGGATGTTGATCATTAGTTATAACCCAAATTTCTTTTTTTTGGCAATCATTCAAAGTGTTCCCAGATGCCCATAAGGCTGTTGTTACCTGCAAATGAAACATATCTTTATAACAAGGACATTAATGTTAATGAATAATATCAAAATGTGCCATGTGCCTTTCCCAGGCCTTTTTTGCATTTTGATGGATTGAATGATGGAAGGGAAACATATGCTTTCCAGATTGAACCCAAAGAGCTCACTAATTCAGAGTCCATGCTCCTTCAAACTGCAGCCAAGCAGAGAATAAATTGCATTGTATTTGTCATCCACTTGGGATTAATTATTGAGTTTTAGAGGCAAGTAGCTGCACCAGTGAAGGTTACCAGTTTGTTCTTTAACATCTAGTTAGAGCATTGAAGGAACTAGGAGGGGGAAACTGGCCAAACACAAATGCCTTGGATATTTCTGTCCAGAGTAAACCAGGCAACAACGAAGGAGGTCAAATGTTCAGCTCACAAAATAGCATGCATGTATGCACTTTTGTTGGGTTTTAGTTCAATTGTATGAGGAATGGGTAGTCCCTTCAGGTTAACATTAAAGAGCATTGACAGAGGAACAGGAAAAGTCTTTAGTTTTTTTATAGATAGTGCCACAGTTGACCTGGAGCTGGTACTGGCTTGGAAAAAAATGAACATTGTTCCCTGAAGGACCCATGTCAACCTTGAGCTTTGGACTTATAAGAAAGGAATCTTCCATCTGTCAGACAAGACAGGGTTAGGACACTGGTCTCCAGGGTCCCTTTTGTTTATGTGATGATGTTTTAAGGAAATTAGTTGATGACTGTAATAGGGAAAGAGCTGGATATGAGCTTGAAAATTAGGCAGTTTTTTGTTTCATTAAACACACATCTTAGCAGGAAGTTGAGAAGGTAAGGTCAAGAAAGGAGGGGTTTGCCATGGGTGATGATGAAAAGGTGATGGATTAAAATATACTCTGATTTAGCTATTTTTGCGATGAAATGAAAAATGAGCACTTGAAAAATGAGTTAATTAATCATCATGTCTTAGCTATTCAAAAGGCATTTCCAGTGATCCGAAAGGTAGCTTTTCATATTTACTGTGGTCATAAGCTGCAGAACATTATAAACCTTTGCTTACTTTTGGTCCTTCATCAGCATTGCTATAGTAACAGGTGAGGTCAACTGAGACACTGTGAAGGGTAGTAACTTTTCAATCATTTTGTAGTTGTGTGTGCTTTAGTACATCTTTGGGAAATGTAAAATAAGCACGCAGTCATGCTGCCCTGCAAAGTAAACTTCCCAGGCTGCAGCGAGAACTTTAGTTTCAAGCATCGCACTTCTTTTAGTTTTGTCCAAATTGCAGGCGAACAGTGTCTGCCATCTCCAAAAAAAATGACACAGAGTAGATCTATTGAAACCTGAAAACTATTTATTTTCTACGTATTTAAAGCTTAAAAATGATTCCTAGAGGAAATTTCAGATGAAGTTAGCAGAAGAGTGGCCATATACTGAACTTGGTGAAGCTCTGCTGGTGACAGGATCTGCCCAACTGCATGTTTAGAAGAAAGAAGCCCCCATCCAACCTTACCCATGAAAAAAATAAGCACAACAAACTCCCCTTCTGTTTTACTCTTGCAATTCTGACTCCAGATTTAATTTTCTTTCCCCTACCGGCTGTGCTCTAGAAAGCATTGAGCTTGTAATGACATCTTTGTTAACAGCTCAATGAAAATAATTAAATAATCTATTTTATTGGGCACTTGACTTCTCCTACTAGCATTTACAAATAAAACATAAAAAAAGACAACATATTTGTTACCAGTACAGATGTGTTCACAGTCTGTAGGAGTCTGGCCAGATGGAGTCTCAGGGAGCTCCATCCAACAGATCATCGCCTGTGTTTAGGATTGGAGAAGGGCATAGTTTTAGATAGAGTTTGACTCTCTCTTTTTGTACAGATGAAAATGCACATGGCAGCCATTGCTTCTTTCCTCCTTCTTCCCTTGGAGTTATCATAATTTGCGAAAAAAAAATCCTACTGCAAGCCAAATGATCTCTGTGAATTGCTTCCTCTGCAAAGTGATCTGCAGCATGGTTGCTATAGAACCATTTTATTTGCCTGTTGTAATAACATACTAGGGAGGAAAACTGCATACATTGATTCTTGATTTTCCAGAATATAACTTCAGTCTTTATTCCCACCATGTTATGAAACAGATTAGGGCCTTCAGCAGTATCAAATATGGCAAGTCAGTTTTCCCTCTGAAAAGCATATGGCCTATGCAACATTTAGGCACCATTACACTATTTTCCAGTGACCGACACCAAATCTGGATGACTAATTCTACTGTCACTTGCTGAACCCAGGACAGGTGGTATCTACTGTCTCTGTCTGAGGTGGGGCAACAGCCATGAAATATATTACACTAGCTCAGGAGAAGAGCTACATCTGTTAAATTTCTAACACTTGTCACACAAATTTGTTCCCACACCAGAAAAACGGTACTGAAGCAAGAATCAAGAATTTGAACTTGGCTTTGTTGGGTGGAAAAGATCAAGTCTGACCATGGTCTGTTTCATGAGGAACATTTAGCAGAGAAACTACAGCAGACTTGAGTGTAAGGCTACAAGTTGGGAGATGTATTTCTAACTGTTACGGATAAAGTCCACAGTTGTCAGGAAGAATCAAACTTGCTTACAGTAGCAGACTTAGAGGTCATGTAAAATATCTCATAGATATTTTAGTCCTCAGCAACAAAAATAAATCTGAGGGGTTTTTTTTAGGAGTGAATTTATCATATTTGCAATAAAATTTGCTCTCTTAAAAGAATTGATCCTCATGACTGATAGCCTGCCATTAGTTATCAGATGAAAGGCATGGAAGGTGCTTATCCAAGGAGGTAAAACTCTTTTCCCTGTCACACAGATGGTGGGACATCTGGAAAACCATGATAGAGTGACTGTGAAGGAATTCAAATCTGTTTCCAGCTTCCTAAAAAAGTTCCATCTCCTTATTCATTTGTAGATTATCCATTTGTCCAATTATGCTAACACCGGATTTGTCTGAGTTTTTCATAATGAATCTCCTATTGGATTCCTTATTTATGTATCCTTAATTTAAGGCACCTACATTGATGGAGAACCTGCTTTTATGAAGACTATACTTTCACACTGTTTGAGTATTCTCCAAATGTGGAACAAATGCCTTGGAAATGTGTCTGCTACAGCCTTGAGAAAGGTTTCTGTGGTCCTGGGAAAACTGGTGTGTCTTGCTCAGATATGGATTTCTATAGGAAGGAAAAGAGGGTGCTTATATACATGTGCATGGACTTGGGTGTCTTCTAAGAGCAGGGTCAGTCATCACACAGAGTGACCATAAGTAGTACCAAAGAGTTCAAAAGCTGAACCTCAACATGTATAAAATATGTGATCAAACTGTCACACTTTGTGTACAAAAAAAAGGCATTCTTTCAGGGTGCAATAGACTGCTACTGTACCTTCAGAGGTCTCAGCAGAGATGCCCATCTATGCCTGTGTAGGAAATTAGACATGTGGTAGTGCACGTCTCCAAACTCGTCATCCACAGTAAGCTGGTGTTCAGTAGTGTGAGTGTGAACAGATGACTTCAGTGCTCAGTTTGCATTTGTTTTGCAATGGGTTTTCCCCCAGCTCTGGCTTCTAAATAGGAACATAGTGCCTTTCTTGCTGTCTCAACCTCATAGTCTCTTCAGTTCGCCATGCTGAGTGTGATCAGCACCTGATGCTTCAGAAGAGGATGCATACATCCCACAGTTAGAGACAAGTTGTTTATCACACAGTACAGATTCTTAATCTCACACAGTGGACGTTAGACACTGACTGTATCACCAGCTTAGCTTTAGCTATTGTAACTCTGGTTATTTTTGTTAACTTTCTGAGCCATCTTTCCTGTGACATTAGATTACACCAGGAAGATGTATTGCAACAAAACCCTTTGCCTTTTTTCAATGGTGAGGCGCTCATTTTCCCTATTTGCCTTTTGCTGTGAGCACCAGGAAGCAGATGCTTGCTTTTGTGGTCTGTCTACGCTACAGTGGAAAATCTGAACTCTTCTCCCTTAATTCCAGGTAGGAGAAAACTTTCTCTAATGGAGCAATGTGGGTTTCCAATGCTTTTTCCACTGTCACTGCTGAGATCCACAGACAGTGCCAGCACAGAGCTCCATTCTGGAAAGAAGATCTCTCTTTCCTTTCATGGGGAACAATTTTCTGCTCTATTACTTATTTTTATTTACTGAACTTTCAGCTGTTAAGTTATAATAATGTATTAATACAGTACTTTTGATTTTACAAGGAAAATGAACATTATTAGTGTTTTCTTCCTCAAACGTAAACAGTATCAGGCACAAAGATAAAATGTGCTTAGTTTCAGCTCAGTCTACAAAAGTGATGAAGGTGGTAATGAACCTGTATCAGTTCACACCAGGTGGAGTGGTTTAGTTCATGTCTTTTCTTTTTTTTACTATTTGCTGGATCACAGTCTGTTCTATTAACATGGAATGAAGTGACAAATGCTTTAATAAGATCATCACTCTACTTTCAGGTAGTAAAGAGCATGTATCTTTGGGCACTGATTTAATAAGTTCTTTCTCTCATCCTTCATATTCAGTAGGAGCATGACACGTATTTTTGGTGGAAATACCACTGTGGCCACAGTCTGTATTTGTTATCATGTCACCTAGGAGGTATCTGTGGATTGGCAGCCCAGCGTGCTGGATGTAGTAGAAATATGCAGCAGAAGAATTGCTCCGTGTCTCGAAGAGTTTACAGTCTAGGTGTTGCATGGGAGATGGTAGGTAGATATAAACAGAAAGGGGGGAGGTTGTGGAAAGCCAGGACAGTGTTGCCAAGCACGATGGGCAGCCAGGCACACTGCTCTGGTCTACAAAGGTCAGCCAGGAACTTTGTTGGTGCAGCTGTCACTGAAGAAGATGTGGGATCGGAAGGTTTTGTGAATAAGGAGACTTTGAAACTGGTCCTGGTGAGCAGTTAAAAAGGTCCCTTAGGAATGTGTTTTTGACCTTGCTGCAAGGTCAGTAGGTTTGAAAGGTCTATAGGTATGACATTTTCTTTTTCCAAGTTCTGTCCCTTTTTGAAAATAAGAACTTTGCACTGGGCAGAGTTAGTAGTTGCTGATCAAAACCAGAGTTTATATGAGCAACATATTTGTACTTCTAAATATAATTCTGAATTCTGATACTTGCATACCAAAATGAGCAACGCTGAAACTAGAAATGCGACAAAATGTTTGACAAAAATCTTACAAAAGCTTAGATTATCCATTAAAATTTAAACTGTAGTAAAATTTAAATAAAAAAAAATCACCATTTTGCATTTTTTTTAGTCATTCTACTACTGAAAATTGGAAGTAATAATTAATTTTGGTCATTTTTCAGTTTTTAACTTCTTGGGCCATGTTAATGGATTTTGGTCTAAGCAAAAAGAATCAAAGTAGATGTACATTTAGTTCTAGCAGGCACAATGGTCATATGTCAGTTGTCTGTCAAAAGGATAAATCATACTCACTGTCCTTTCCTTTGCTCCCTCTTTTGGCTTGGGTAACTTGCTATTCAAGTAGTTTGCACTTGTCCTCAGTGCTACTGTTTGCGCAGGATTGACAATTTTCACCTTGGACCCCAGGGTTAGACTCTCTCCCTCCCTGCTGTCCTCACAGCTAATGCATTTTTCAGAAAACACTGCCAATTGCTGTGAGTAAATCTCCCAAGGGCACATCAGTACTCCAAGTCTGTAAGTCCCCACTTTTGGAAGTATTCTGGCTTTTTGGGGTTTATTAGCTGGGCTGTGTTCGCAATGTAGATACTCACACCTACAGTCACTGTGTTTGAAGCCAGGCAGCGGCAGCAAGGGCAGCAGCAGTGCATGCAGAACGAACCCCTGGCAGTCAGTAGGGTGGGTATGCCAATGTGAATGTTGTGTGAAGGAGTCCTGGGCTATTAGCATCTTCATCCCTCACATGTAGACTACTTCAGAGGTGGGTTGCAATGAAACCAGCCTTCTTCTGTGCCTGTGTTGCTACTAAGAGCATCCCTTGAAGAGACATTCCAGCTTATATTCAAGATTGCAGTAGAAAATAAAATCAAACATATTTCTTTTGTAAATACGTTCCACAAACTTGCTGAGACCCTTCCTCTTTGTTCCTCCATGTTCCATTCCCTTGAGTGGTACCACTTTCTGGTCCTATCATAATGTTTTTATGCTGCTTTTTTTCTTTATTTGCCCTGTAGTTTCTGCTCCTAGGACTCATGATTTCACTGACAAGCCATTTCTTCTCAAAAATATAAGTGAATCTTCTCTGTTCCTTTTGAGCTGCATATGGATGCCAGGTTCTGGGGTCAGTGCTGCACAGGTATGGACTAGCAGGATGGCCCCATGCTGGTTACTGTGCAGTGGCTGTAGCTCCACCATAAAACCAACTCTGGGCTCAGAGGTGATTAAGAAATGAGAAGGCCTGTTTCTCCATCAGAGTGCCAAATGCTGCTAATGTAAAATGAAAGTAGAAGTGAAAAGAAACAAGCCATGTAAATATGGGAATATAGTTAATTTATTATGGCAGGTCTATAGCGTGGCTCTAATCCCTCATTTGGAAATTAAAACCAGACTGCTGGAACTCACCTGCCAGGCTCAATCTGTTTCATAATTACCTGTGGGTTGCTATTTTTGTTTACCTTAATAGCACTGTAAATACTCCTTTTGCCTTTGTTTATGACCTATTTAAGTGTTGTGAATATCTTGAAGAAATTCTGGTTTTAATAGTGCTTCAGTGACTACCTTCTTTCACCTCCCAAAATAGAAGCCAATGGATCAGGCCTTCAGCATGAACTAAATTAGAGGGGAAAGAGATTTTAGTATGCTGCCAAGCCTGATGTTTATAATGATCTTCAATTTTTAGTTGCTGCAAATGATTAGAAAACATGGGGGATTTTCTTTTAACTACCAAGCCCATTTCTGTAAGGAAAGGTCCGGAATTCAGATGAGTTACTAGTAAAAGCTTGAAGTCTGTTTATCGTTGCCCCTTTCTGGATAGCTGAGGTTGGGAGAAGGGATAAAGAGCTCTTCTCCTCCTTGGCTACCCTGCAAAAAGGGGGTGCATAAGGTGGCAACAAACTAGTTCATACACTGGTAGAATTGCCTGTGTTGGTTCCCCTATATAACCTTAAAGGTTAGAATTGGCTCCATCTCCTCCCATTATACAGTAGGAATCTCAGGGTAATTTTATTACTTGCTGGGGAGACAAACTCATTCCCCTCCTGATATTGATGAGGGCTGTGTCTCTCATTACTTCAGCATTCAGGTAGCAACATAGCTGAAACAAATACACTGCTTTGCTCAGCAAAGTGCTTAGTTGCAGGTGATGCTCGCATCCTCCTGCTTGCTTTATTTTACTTGAGTACCTTTGGAAGCAAACATGATTTTCACCTGTAAGAGGCTTCCTGTTGTAACCAAGTTGATATATAGGGTCATAAAATTGCCCCAAACTGACCTTGATGCTCTCAAACAATGATGTGGTGAAATGAACTCACCTACAAGAGAGGAAAGGAGACTTCTGAGAGGATTGGGCTACAGGTGGCTTGAGAAAAATCCAAGTTATGGAAACTAAATAAAAGAAACATTTATGTGGAAGGAACATTATGAAACTTCTCATCATAGCTGCTTTTGTATCTGTGTTGGATGAGGTAATTATGAGCCTAGTCCAAAACACTTTGCATGCTAAAATAGCTCTTTTCCCTTCGGAAAATCTTACTGAAATGCTACCATCTGTAAACAAAGTAAAATAACCCAAATTGCAGCTCAGAGAGCCTATTATCTTGGGATTTGGTCACTTCAGGTCACACAAATATCTGTGTTACGTCTTGGTTAAGGTGATGTAACTATCACTATGTATCTAAGTGCCTTTCAAGTAAAGCAATACTCATAAGCTAATAAGGTTTTATAAAGTCTCCATCACTTCTCCACTTTGGAAGGTGGTGGTGTCAAAACAGCCATTTTCTGGAGAGAATCAGAAAGCTGGAATGATTTCTTTTGTCCTATTTAACAGCGATGTTCCAAAGGTGGATTTTTCATGAGTCTTACTTTGCAAGAAACTTAACATTATTGTTTATGAAAATAAAAAGGAGCTGAAGAGCACCTAATGTTTTGTAATAGAAGGACACCTCTCTTAGTGGCCAATTTCATGGCTGGATTTCAGAGTCTGATTTTGAAATCATTACCTTCATACTTTTGCACACTTTTAAATGAGTTATGGCTGAAAAGTAGTTAACATATCATGGTACTTTAATAACTTACAAACCCCCCACTTTCAGTTCAGTACCTTAATGGTGCATTTTTCTCATAAAAGAACAAAATCACACTTGGAAACTGCAAAGTCCATCTCTACCCACAGAAAGCAATAGAAATTCCCACCAGTTTTAAGTGGAATGAAGGATTCTTTAAAGTCATTGGGAAAATTTTGCAGCCTAATATTTTAACGGGTTTTATCAATTAATGTTTTATGAAATCTGGTCATCTTGTTTTATGTTTTTAACTTTATTGCTAAACTCCTTTAATTTGGACTTTGGAATCATCTAGGATATAATCAATTTTATTGGTTTCTCAATTTCAAAAAGCTTGTAAAGATTATATTTGAACCTTCAACTGAAAATGATCATTGACTTTTTTTCCTTCCATCTAAAACAAATTCACGAATGTCATCATTAATATATAAAATTTTACAGAGAAGGGATAGTTGAAAACATATGAAATGTAGCACTTGTAGACAACTGTTATCCTTTCCTAAAGATTTATCTGGCAAGCTATCAGAACTGAATGTTATCAAATGCTATTTTATTTGTGAATCTGTTAAGAATCGTGACTCCTATAACTGATCTAGTGAGAAAAAGAACAATTAAAATACAGATTGTTATTTATTGCCAGTGGAAATAGTGATATAAATAAAATGGGGATAACTGTAGGGAAATAAACATATGCATGATCAAAATTCATTAAAAATAAAATCAATTTCCTTCAATCCTAATTATCTTCACTATGTCTCTTACCTCTGGCAGATTTTCTTAGTGTTGGAAGCTGTAACGATAGTTTTTCACTTAAGAGGAGTGATAAATCTGAAATCAACAACTGTTAGTATGATTGGTAGCTTGCTGGAAGAAAATGCTTTTTGTGCAGCATCTTGTCCAAGATTCAATCAGGCTTCAAACCAAAGCATTCCACTCAGACAGTTCTCATGGATTTTCAGTAATGAGCAAGATGGGGAGGGTGGGGAAATATTTACCAGTGTCTCTAAGGGTCTTGAACTTCATGTTCCTTTGCATAGTTGATTTACTGATCTCAATTATTACAGTTGGGATTTTCAGTAGACGGCTTCTTTGCCCATATATAGTACATGCAACATGTGGCAGGGCACGGCTTGAAGCAGTGAGCTCTGGTTTTCCCACTTGGTTACTTATGTCAAGTTACAGGCAGATGAAAGATGAGCAAACTGTCCTTAAAAGTATTTGAAATGATGGGACATGATCTGAAGAGGTAGTTGTTCTAGCTCCAATGATTTCAGGCCTTAGGGAGTATGGAAACGTGTATAGACACAAAACCTAGAGAACATGGGCAAAGACGGATGTTTCAGCAGCCATGGTGTGAAAATTAACCTTGAGGATATGGTTTGAGTTAACAATAATGAAGAAAGAGTAACAAAAGTCCACGAATATTTCTATGACAGTGAATTCACCATCATTTTCAAAGACTTGACATTGAAATAAATGTAATCAAAGAACATTTTATTTTCAACTAATATTCAATAGTTCACCTTATTTGGACATGCCCATTCTGACATTTGATTTTAGGCTGATATTTAAAGAGAGAAAATGAAACAAAAAATCACAAGGTATATTTTTGTCAGTGTGGTGCTGAGCAGTTCCAGAGACCCTTCCGGAGTTTCCATCCTTCTGTTAAAAATCAGGACCCAGTATCTGACCTAGACCATTAATTTTCTGGCCAGGTAATATGTGATTATATACCCTTCTGTTGTATGGGTCAAAGTCTTCTAAAATGCTGGTTGAACATTTCTGTGAAGAAGCAGCAAAATTTACTCAGAAATGTACAAAACAACTGCAACTCCTACATCCGAGAGAGAAAAAGGCAGGTTGCTGGAAAAGAGCATGAAAAAGAAGATGAAAACCATCAAGCTTTACTTCTGTTGTCCATATTCACGTGCCCATAGCCAAAAAATTCTTCATCAATTAATCTCTTGCCATTTATCTACTTGCACTCTATGAAATGTGTTGCTACTGAGAGCTCTGCAAAAATCGCTATTAACCACTAGTTAAAAAAAATAAGCTGTTCAAAAATCTTATCATAAGACTGAAAATTTATGTTATACAAGCCTGTGGCAACAGAAAGTGAATATTAACTATTTTTCTTTTCTTTTTTTTGGCTAGTACTTTATGTTCTCTTTAAATGCCTGAAGTATCTAAAGCACTGTATTAAAAGAACAGCTGTTTTATAAAGTATTGAACTTGTGATCTTACAGCTTTGACAAGTATTACATTGAAAATATTTGTTTAAATAAGACTGTAAAATGCAAATATTGTAATATATGACAGTTTATCTTCTAGTAGAAAGGTCAGCCCAGCTGAAAAGACTTCAGGAAAGGCTGACTGATGTATGGAAAACTGATTTACATCCACTAAGAAGTTCTAAGGTTGCATATTGAGTGCATTAAAGTAATGAACCATGGTGTAAAATGAGAGTAATTCAGTTTAAGAGTGGAGACCTGTTTTAGATTTACATAAAGATTAAACTCCAGTATGTATCTAGCAACCCATGAATACCACCATTGCAAGTTCCCTTCTAATTCTTTTATAAATGGCGGTGTTTCAAATGCATGAGTTTTTATTGTAACATGCAAAAAGCAGTCATTTCATGCACCTTAAGTCTGGTGTGACTGAATGCCTTGGTGAATCAGAGCTTAGTTATTTTATGTTCTAGGTTATTGTGCTTGGTCTTGGAGAAATGTTCAACTAATGGGGTTTTAAGAGAAAGAAATACATGGAAATTTTTGGGGACACCTGTTTATATTTTTCTCTTTTTTTTTTTTTAATACAGGAGAAAAACCTCTCTGTTTTGAAGGGTAGTGCTTTGTGATATATGGAGCTCACCTGAAAGACAAAGAGCCTTTTATGTCCAGGAAAATGGGGGGGAAGGGAAAGACTGAGACTCCAAAAGCTCTGCAGCTTCTCCCTGCTCTCAGGGAGCAGGAGACCTCTCAGAGCCCAGTATCATCAAAGCACACATAGAGATCACCAGCACCCTGTATCAAGGAAGCAAGATTAGCCCCATAATGTCATTCCAGCCATTCTCCACTACATGCTAAACATTGGTGAGAAAAAGGGGAGCTAAACACCATAGCACACTTCATCTGTGGCTTTACATCCTGTACAAACATTTCATTCCGCCTGTATTTTGGCTCTATTAAATAAACAAATCTGTACTGCAGAAATGTTAGTTAAGTGACTTTTAATGCTTTTAGTGGGCTTCATGTGGGAGACACTGGATTTTTATTGATTTACACCAGCTGATGAGCTGGCACAGTGTGTATTCTCTGCAGTTTTTATGAGATAACTAATGAATAATTCAGAATTGCAGTGCTTTGTATGGTGGTTGTGCCTCATAGAGGGAATGACTGCCATCACTGTGTTGAGAGATGTTTCAAAGGCTCTTTACTTTGATTGCAAAGTTTTGAAATGCTCCTTGGAAGAAATCCAAACTAACCCAAAGTACTGCAACTTCTGGTCAGATTCCCGCCCAGTCCCAGTATTTCAGACCTAAAAGCTTTCAACATTTTTATGTATCAAGGCAATTAGTATTCCCTCATCAGGTTGTCAAGATGACATATATAATGTCATCAGCATCAGGCAACCTCCTCCTCTCAGTTGCTGCTTTTCTCTTTAAATTTTCCAGTACAGGCAGCAGTCCACATGCTGAACTCTATCTGGGATAGTAAAAGCCTTACCTTGTTTAGATGACTTGTTCCCTCGTTTTCCTAGTGGGATGAATGGAGAATTTTGG
>JARCZZ010040493.1:8609-50284 GCA_030323915.1 Brotogeris chrysoptera
TACATATAAAAAATTTGTTATAGATATGTTATATATATATTTTTTATACATATATATATATATATATATATATATATATATGGTGTTTGGAAAATTACCATTTTTCTGCACCACTTATATGTGGCATATATCCCTTACCTGTAGATTTTTATGTGTGTATTTGTGAATATCTGTGCTCAGGATATATTTTGTTAGCCGTAAAGAAGGCATGCTTCTGAAGTCACCACAGAGTTTTAGAACTTAATCTGTAGGTACGAACTCCTGTTTTTCTGAGGAAATTGACTGACTTTGCTGGAGCTGTACTGCAAACTGGAGGTCAGCCCACACAGATTAGAGCAGTCTTGGAGCATTACCTGACAGCTTCATTTTAGATCAGCTGCTAATCTTCTACCCTTCAATCAAAGACGATTCACTTCAGCAGAGTTCAACTTCAGTACGGAACCTGCTAGAATGAACTGGCAGAAGCACATATACTCTTCCTGGTCATTTTAATTGCTTAAACAATCTTTCATTGCTACTAAATTGACATTGAAAACCATGAATATCTCTGGCATGGGTTGGCATTGTGCAACTCTAAGGAAGAAAGAGCTATGTTGCAGTTATAATAATGACTCAAATACTGCATCACCCTTACCTTTGATAAAAAGTTCATATGTTTGAAGGTATTTTTTGACACTGCGATATTGATACTGAAACTTTGAGGTGGACATTTATTTGTGTATTATAAAATGTAATTTTGTAGACATAATCAGTGTTTGGAAGCCAGTGGGTTTTCAAAGAATGTTCCATCAGTCACAGTCTGTTTGCAGTGTACATTGCAGCATACAGTAAAACCAAAATAACTCTGTTCAGATATTCTTTCAGAAATATACTGGAAGTAAAGCACTGACTTTTAAAAATTGCAATGAATGCAGAGGTATTTAATGCTTATAGATGTTATAGTCTGATATTTATGTTTCCAAACAAAGAATCACAAAGATCTAATTTGGATAATGTAAATCTGCATTGTCTTTTTTCTTCAGTTTAACTTGTAGTCCTCTGCCATGTTTTATTGACATTTATCAGAGAACTTAACTTTACCATTCTGTTATGAATGATACAGCATTTCAAGCCAGTTCCTGTGACAACTAAAGTGATTAATTGGCAATTTTACTGTGCAGAGACAAAGCTCAAAAATGTGGAAAAATATTTTGGTGGTGATTGTCACTGATGGGGAAGAAAAACATCTTGGTTCTCATCTGGCTTTCTGGCATACCTCCTCTTACTTCTGCTGGTCTAACGGCACTGTTGGCCAGCACACTCTCTGTAAAGCTGTCCTGAAAGCTGGCGTATATTCACCCTGTTCTTAGCCATCCTTGCATCCTTAGATGCCATTTATCTTTGGCTTCCCTGCAGTGGAGAGAAAGTCTACAAAACTGCAATGCGTAGTGTAATGCTAGGAGAGCATTTCAGCTACAGAATTTCAAGCAGAGAGGCAGAATACAGTCTCCTCAATACAGTTTATTTCATTGGCTGTATTCTAGAAGATAATGTCAGATGCTGCTAGCAGTATGGTAGCACCAAGGCTGCACAACAGAGAACATTCCAGTATAGTAAGAGAAGAAGAATTCCACAGTAGAACACAAAAGCAACCAAAAATAATTAGGGAAACAGTGGCAGTGATCCTGGGGCATAATTAACACTTGGAATGAATTGAACCTGGAGATATTAACCTATTAACCCACATTTGTCAATATTAGTTTGAAATGTCTTTGAAATAAACTGCTTTATTTCAGTGTGAAGCAAGAGAAAATGTCCTGATGGACATCAAACAAAAGAGGTTTTGGTTTTGACTTGCTTTTTTCCTTGTGTTTAGATTTTTTTTTTTTTTTTTTTTGAGTTTGGTGGACATTTTGTTTTGCTGTTGCGTTCTTTTTCTTGTTGTTGTTGTTGTTTTGGGGATTTTTTGCGAAGTTTCTATTATATTAGTACATTAGCTACTGAGGTTGCTTAAGTCAGCTAGCAGCCTTACATTTACCTTTGTAATATCATGTATACCTGCTCTATTACAGCCTTCTAGTAATAAAACGGGCTGTCAGTTGGACACATTCTTCTGTCAAAAAACAATTCATTTTTATGGGAGCTTAAAAGTATTATACCTTTGTACTTTTCCCAGGTAAAAAGCAATTTGGTTATAAATAAATCTTTGAAAAAATGTTTTCTTCATTTTCTTCTGCTGGTAGCTTCCCACGCATCCTGTGAAATATCTCCTCTTCTCACCATATGAGACTTTCACAGAATTTACAAATATACCTTGTTATACTCATTTTTTTCAGTTACTTGAAACACGGTGTTGGAATAAATAACTCACCCATATGCACTGTAAGTGCTAGCAAAATCCCTAAAGTGACTCCTGACTTAATGCAATAAATTATGTGCTAACAAGATCCTGTTAGCTGATGATGATAATGCAGAAAATCAAATTTAGTTCTGGCAACTTTTGGTTTCAGGTGATACTTTGTCCTCCCTGCAAATAGTGGAAGTGGGTCTTCAGAATAAATATCAGGCATAGGAAGAGCAGTACTCTGGGAGGAATACTGGAAGAATTTTCATTCTCCTTTCTTGAAAAGTTCCTTTTCAGATCACTCAGTCTTGTAAAGTTCATCAGTTCTGAACTAGTCCTCTCATGCTGCCTTGATATTTGTTGACACAAAGAGCCAAATTTAGTGTGATGCCACACTTGTCTACTCACCAGGTGTCAGTGGGCATTGAGGATAGGAAAAAAAGAAAATACTTGTTGCTTTGTATTTCAGAGCAATATTAAAAATGCTTATATTTTCTGATAGGATAACCAAGTGTTGACAATTAAGTGAATTGCTAATTTTAAAATATCTAGCATATTAAGATTCCTTCATTTTTATTTTTTTTTTTCTCAAATGATAAAACTGACACTGGCTAGTTCCATTTTTGCATAATTGAGTATAGATCTTGAAAGGGTTAGCTGTGGACAGAAGCGAGTTCACACCAACTGTTTCTTGCTTGGCCCGTTAGCTTTCACAGAGGAGGGTTTATGCTCCTGATTACAGCTAAGAATACGAGCTATTAGCCAGGTAGTGAAAACAGCCTTTTCTGGTCCTTGTGACCAGATACCTGCAAGAACTGATGTTACATTTTCTAGATATGAACTGCTCAAGAAGGCAGCTTTGGCTCAAAAGAAAAAAGAAATTGACACAATGGGAAAGAAGCTATCAGATACATAAATTAAATGTCTGAGGTAGATGAGAGGGATTTAGTTTACCACAAAATTGAACATAAGCAGAGGGTGCCCCAGGTGGGCAACATTCCTTAATACATAGTAAGATTAAGTAAAAATGGATGCTGCTCAGGAAGTTTGAGAACTAGTTAGAAAATAACTTGTATACAGTGGAATGAAAAATAGAGTTCAGTATTTATCACTGTGTAATGTGACTGAAACTTACAGATGTGTTGACCTACTTAGACACACTGGAAGAAGGTCCAGTGCAAAGAGAAATGCGATATTGTCCATATGCCTTGGCTATATGTTATATGTTATAGTCCTTTGGTAATTCTCATCACCAAAGGACTTTGGTTAAAAACAGTAAGGGAGACTGTTTCTCTTACTTTCACTCAGGTGTTTGAATTTGTCAAAGCATTTCCAAGAGCCAGACAGCTCAAAATCAGGTGATACACATTTAGTTTGTTTGGAAATGTTAAACCTGTGGTATTCCAGATCAATTTTAAAGGTAAAAGTAGTGTTGCAAATATTGAATGTTTACTAGTCATGTAAATGTGGTTAAAGTAACAATTATATTTTGTGAATTAAATGTCACCGCTTTGCCATCAGGATTCATGTTATGTCAGTATTTGCATGAGTTGCATTCAAAATGAAAATGTTTGTTACAGGTTTTGCCATTACATGGTCTTGATTTCTCACAAGCTTATTAATTTGCTATAGCTAGCCTTGCAGAGAAGTAACGAATGAGTTAAACCAATAACTGAAAACTGAGTGCTTGCTTTTTAAAGGGAGAATTGAGCTGATTTTAGCACTGCCAGGCTGTAAAGTGCATAACTGAATTCTGTGTATATTTAAATTGATTCCTTTGAAACACGAGCAATGAGTGCTTCATTTGGCACTCTGTGGGGAATCTGTCTTGCCTTACACTTAGGGCTATGTTTGTGGGTAAGATGTTTAACCTTGCCAAATAGACTTGATGTTTGGAGAGACAAATTAAAGTGAATAACAGTATAGTTGTGCAGAATGATTTGATGACATATGTTCATCCCTGGCAAATTGGGCTAAATTCTGGTCTTCAGTGTGATAAAATAACAAAATCACTCTTATCAGAATAATGCAGCTAGGTCTGTGCCTTAGCAGTGACAGAGACTGGATGTCATTCTTTGCTTATATAGATTTTTTTTTTGCCTGGTGTGACACCAAGAGGAAACATGGTGTTTGCTGTAAGTCCTCCCCCTGCTATGAAATCCATGGTCAGGGACATAATTCCATTGAGGAGAAAGAGAAGTCAGGAATAAAAGCACTAAAGATCTGTGCTCAGTTTGGAGAGATCCCTTTTAGCATATTGTCAAAACCAGTGCAAAAGATTGTTAGTCTCTTTGAAGAGAAACAGATAATCATCTAGAAAAAATAATGCTCCCTGTTGTTTTCACGTTCTTTTATTTAAACAGTTATGTTGGCAAGGTGACATATTAAAAAGAAAAAAATCTCTTGAGAATGGTGTTCAGATTCCAGTGGTGTTAGAACTGCTTTGTTGAACATAATTTCAAAGTGCCAGAGGTGGAGCAGGTAGGGAGTGTTGCTGGCGATTTTATTTTTTTTTTAATGTTTGGGGTTTTTCATTGCTTTGTAGCACAAATGCCTGCTTATTGGTACGTTAATAGAATTTCTGGCATTGGGGCAATAAATGTACAATTTGTAGTGTAAAATTTAAACAAAAATATACAGAAAATACCACCAAGCTATCAAACTTTTTGAAGAAGTTGTGGAGATGTAAGCACCTCACTGTGTTCAAATATGTTCCAATGTGTGGCACTCTGATGCTTGGTTCCTAAAGAAAAATGCTATAATGGAACAGCATTACTTTTTGTTAGTTTTTTTTTTTTGACATGGTAAAGAGATTTTTGAGCCTTAGAATAATCAACAGATTCAGATATTTCAGAGGAAAGAATATGCTAATGAATGTAATTTTAAAATGTTTCTTTTATATTTTTGGAAGTTAAAGTACCAAATTTTTATTTTCTAGGACAATTGATAAATTTGGTCTCTGATTCATTGCCTGCAGTACATTCTGGGTATTTATTATACAGCAGTAAATTGCTACCAGATTGCTGCTATCACACCTAGCATAAGCTGTTGCGTTATTTAGCTTTTTATCTTTGCAGCACCTCTTCCTCAGTTTTCTGGGTGGACAGCTGGTGCAGTTGTGCAGCTTGCATGCTAGCATTCTTTTGAGAGGGATGACTTTTTTCTTCAGTTTGTAGTTGGGGCTTGGATTAAACAGAATTCCTGAATTTGTGTTAAACAACCCAGTCTCTTGAAGTTTTGGTTAGAAAAGCAGTGACATTCCAGTGGTGGCACTGAGGATCCTATATCAAATGAAGTGGAATTTTGGTTAACCTGCATGAAAATTAAGAGAAGCTTCAACTCTCATGTTTTGAAGTTGAATTGAACTTTGCTGAGCACTTCCATTTTGAAAAAAAATCTAGGAATAGGAATTTATAGGAATGCTTTCATAAAGCTGGCAGTGTCCTTCTTTCCACAATTGTTTTCCTCCTTTCTGTCATCCTTCCTCATTAATGGCCTGTTATTTGGTTATAATTTTTTGATTTTTTTTGTTGTAGAATCAGATTCAATAAAGTTTTCTGTATCCAAACTGTTTCTATAGTAACATCCCATAGTATTCTGTAATAGATCATGACATTTCTCTAAAAATACAGTAAACAACCTTTTGATACTCCTCATTCTCCGGGGACTTGTCATTTCCCACGTTGTAATAGCCAGAGAAGCACAGCTGCCATCCCAACATAAAAAACACAGCCGACATTACACATGTTCCATCAAAGTTCATTCATTATTATTGAAGTTGTCAGTGGGAATATGTTGGAAGATATGGTCCTCGTTTCAGTATTACTCCACTGTGAGCTTTAAAGCAATAGTGATAATCTTCTGTGGCATAAACTTAAAACTGGTCCAAGTGTGAGAAACTTCTCATACCATCCTTAGGGAGAGGAGATGAGGCTTGTGTTTTTTTGCTGTTCTTTTTTTTTGTTGTTGTTGTTTTTTGTGGGTTTTTTTGTTTGTTTGTTTTGTTTTATTTTGGTTTTGTTTTCTTTTTTGTTTGTTGTTGATTGGTTGGTTTTATTTGCTTTTATTGACTATAGATTGTGATTTCATTTGAAATTTTCTGTTAGTGAATTCTTGTTTGGTGAGTTTTAAGAGCAGAGCACTTGTAGCAGCAAGGGGGCATAAAGTATCTCAGAATTTGCTGGAGACTACACAGCAATGGTGGCAAAGTGCCATGTAGCATGGCAAAAGCCTCACCCCAGGGGAAGCTTTAGACCCGGTTTGCTGCTGCCTAGATCTCAGGCTGAAGTGTACCATGTCAGGACAGAATGGAATGAGCATGATTTGGAACATGGGAAATTCTGTCCTGATATATATGATCTTTTTCACAAAGGGTGGGCCCAAAAATGGAAACAGGAGCCCAGAGAGGTTGAAGAATCTCCATCCCTGAATGCAATCAAGTCTTTACTAGGTAAGTCTCTGAGCAGTGTATTAAAACTGAACCTGCTTTGGTGAGGGTTGGACCAAGTGAATATTACACATTCCTTTCAGCCTTTGTGATTATTGTAACCCTGTGTTAAAAATCTCTGCTGCTTCATTGCCTACCTCAGAAAAAGACTACAGAACTACAAGAAAGAGGATCCATTAATCCAGTAAAGATAGCAATTACCCATGAGGTCTTTATTGTATTTTCTCCCCATGCCCTGTAGAGGAGTGAGAGTGATAGAACGGCAGGGTAGGCACCTGACAGCTAGCCAAGTTTAATGCACCAAAGATGGCCTTAAAAAAACTGACAGTGTGAGATGCTTTTTTTAATTTATTGTGGGATCCACACATATGTTGCAGTGTGTTTCTGCTGCAGATCAGCAGTATTTTAATGGCTGTGTGTTGTTCTGCATCTTTACTGAGGAAGTGGAGGTATAGGTTTTATTCTATATTAGAATTTAATTAATGGTTTGGGGGTTGTGTGTTCATTCTGTAATCAGATTGATTTTTCTCATTGCTTTGTCCTCAGTTTGCTTTGTAAATAAATATCTATAACTGCTTTGATTGCAAATGTATCTCTGCAAGTACTGGGTATTTTATATTCAGAACTGAATTGCATTGATTAATTCTGACTGATCATAAAAATCACTCAGTATTGTTTCAATTCATTAAACGTCAGGCTCTGTAGACTCTGTCTCATTGTTCTAAATAACAAATTCCCCCCAATGTTGCTTTTGTTCATGATTAATAAGGTAGAACTGTGGCTGTCACTAATGCAGTCTTATGTGGTTGACACGAACTACCTGCTCTACCGTGGCCCCATGGTCTCATGAATTTAGGAAGCATTTTTCCCACCTGCTAGGGCCTAGTGTAACAACCATAGGAAGTAGTGGATGGATACCAATGATACTGAAGGATGAAATTTCAGTTCTGGAATAAATAAGACATAAGGAATCCATTGTGCCTGTGAATTTCTGTGGAGAAATGAGTTTGGAGAAAGATGGCAGCCTAGTATTAGGACTGTGATAATTTAAAACTATTTGCTGTGTGTGCAACATATGTTATATTGCCACTTGCTGTGCTGCAAGGGTAAGGCTAACATTTCCAGTGCACTGAAAGTCGAAAGGCTGGCAGCCGTTGCATGTTCAAGACAAGCTTATTGCTTGTTATGATCTTATTTATTTTCAAAGGATGAGCAACATCTGGGTAGAAAAAATTAAAAAGTCATCCTGTCCCCCTGTGTACATTTGTTTCTTTAGCACTGTGGACTTTGTAATTTAATCCTTGTCAGATGCGTTATGTTCCCTGTGTGCAGTGTCTCTAACAAGAATCTCATCCTCTGCACAGGATAACATTGCCAGTATAAATATGCAAGCTACTGTCTGTGTTTATTAGAATTTAAACTTGCAGAAAAGGAATATTAAAGAGATCAGTCTATTCATATCAGTCCACTATAGTAAATACCTGTGCCTTCTTTTTTTTGTAAGTAGCATTACACTGTTGCATCTTACTGTTGTTTTGAAATCTGTTTTTTTTGGGGGGGGGTTGTTTGGTTTGGTTTGGTTTTTTTGTTGTTGTTGGGGTTTTTTTTTGGTTTTTTTTTTTGGTGGGGAGAGTGGTACATGCAGATCAAAAATTATTTAGCTGTTCTGATGTTTTAATATTTGAAAATGTTTACAGAGGCTGTTGGTGTAGCTAATACAGTGATCATCGTACTAAAGCCTGACTGCAACAGGTTTATTGTGCTTTCCTCTCTTCAGATTTCATTATTTTAGTTTTATAATTGCTTGGCATTTCTTCTTTCATGCAAAGTGAGATAGAATAAAACTGTTTATGTCTGCGCATGACAAGTTTGGAGACCATCTGAGTGGTCTCATGTTAAATTCAGTTTATTTTATAGCATGGATCTGTAGTAGTAATGGGCAGGAATCCTGCAAGAAGCTCTTTTTTTCATATACTGATCTTCACATCAGATGATTTCCTGATGAGTAACAGCACCATCTTGCTGAAACCTGCAGATTTGTACTTAACTCCTTCTAAAAAGAGGTTAGATGCCCACAGGAGAACAAGCAATATCCAAAATGAGACCTAAGAGCCCAAGCCTCCAAACCTACTCTTTTGATTTTAAGTAGTGACACACACACAAACCCAAAACAAATAAACAAACAGAAAAACAACATAGCAAAAGAGCACAGAAGGTAGTGGGGCAGAACGTACAAACAGGAAGACTGAGCTGTAACACCTGAGGCAGAGGGGCTAGTGGAATACTCTTGGTATCATCTAAATTGTGTGGGAAGACATAGTTTCAGAGGTCATTCCAGACCAACCTGGGATCAGTTAAGCAGTGTAGTTCCTGTTGAATTATTGCAGACAGAAGGTAGGTTAAGAGAATCTTCTGGGAGGTGCAAGAAAATGACTTATTTGGTGTGGTTACCAGAAGACACTTTAATATATGCATATTATACCTTTTCTGATGTTAGAGTTTCCACAGAGAGCTAAACTGTGCCAGGCACTGCATCTGCGTGCAAAGGCACAGTGACCTGCTACTCATGCTAATCATGAAACTAAAGTAATTCTGTCCACCTGAGTATCATGCTCTCCAGCATCTTTTGAGTTAAGAGCTACAGATCTCTGCTGACAAATATAAAAGGAAAACAGTAAGAGAATCGCAAATATCAGTGGCCAGATCACTTTGGGCTTTTTATTTCTCCAATAGAATTTTAGACTGTGATGTGTAAGGCATAGACTTTTAATCTGTCTATCTTAACTTAGTAGGACTCAGAGTCTACTTTTTACTTGAGGCTGTCAAGTAGTGACTAGATTTTATGGAAGCTGATACTTGAAAAGAAATATGACATGCTGTAAGATCTTGATGGCAGTAAAATGTGGTAATTGATGGAAGAAGCAGTTGTGTTGCTTTGCCTTTTCAAGTAAAGTAGAGTCCTTGGGCTCTCAAAATGTGTGGCATCCAAATTTTTTGAACCTAAGTTTATTTAAGTATGAGAATTACAGCAGTGATCAGGATAGTGTGACATTTTTTTCAGTAATACCCTGAGTTTTTAAACAGTACCAGATAATATGGCTGTACCGATTAATTCAGTGGTTTGATATATTCATGTGAAGTTCATTACATTTGTAATATGTGTAAATAGCTTAGACTAATAGGAATTGTTCCACAAGTGAATGAATTTAATGTAAATGTGATTGAAAATATAGCAATCAGTCTGTGTTGTGTTAAAAAGGTACTGATTTTCACAGTATTTCTGGGCAGATTCTTTTTACACTGGGTTTAGTGTTAATTTTAGAATAGTAGACCTCCAATTTTCCTTGCTAATACTCATTAAGACAAATGATACTATTTATGAGTTACCATTTATTTAATCAATAGGGTCATTGATTCCAGAAAGCATCAGGGTGTTTTGTTTAACAAGACTTCTTTATTTCTATCATGTAGCCAAGGATATTGAAAAACAAAGATGTCTGTGTTACCCCACTGAAATCTATAGTGAGATTCAATATTGTGGGTTAAAAACTGGGTCAGGTGTAGTCAGTAAGGCTCCATGATGAAAAAATAAAATAACTTTTTTTTGAAGAAGTGTCCTGGAGGAACTCAAGGCTTTATTACTGGGAAAAAACATGAGTTCCAGAATGAGCATGGGGGCAAATTTATCCAATATCAATAGTTGAAAAAAAGAAGATCCCTTTTGTATTAGTGCTACAGGGTAAAAACTGTGACTGTAGTGTTTGTTATGCACAGATGTTTTTTTATATATGCGCATACTTTTTTTCCCCAAGCACTACTAATGCAAAGAGAATGTACATATACATACATATATCCCATATATATGTATATGTATATCCATGTAAATCCCTATTCACAGCGAGTGGACTGAGAGATATAAAATATGTGCCTTAAGAGCAATTGCTTTTCATATTATTCTTTAATAGCTTTCAACTTTTGCCTAATGTTAGTATCCTGATTTTTTTTTCTTATCCTGATAGTGATATATACGCGGTTAAAGATTTCACTTGTGCAGTGAAATTCCAGTTTCCTGGAAAGCAGTGTGTTCCAATTTGATGCTCTGTAGCTCTTTATAATCTAGTGCTGTTTTGTGGTTGATACCTTAATCAGAGCTTGTGCATGTGTTTTGTATCCTTAAGTCCATAGGTTTGGCTCAACAAAATAGAGATGTCTTAAATTCTGCTAGCCTAGCTCTGTAATGTATGTACTAAAGTGATACTCTTTCTTAAAAAATACTGTATCCTTGTGTCCCACTACTTTTTTCCCACTGTCTTGAAAATTATGAGTATCCTTTCAAAGCACTGATTCAAAAGCAACTCTACTCAAATCATATTAAGCTATTCTACTCCTGTTCAATTTTCTAGTAGGCTCATACACATTTATTTCCTTACTTTGTGGAATTGCTATTTTATGTGTGCATCCATGTTTAATTGTGCCACCAAGTTGTAAAGGTTTTTAGTTTACTTGTAAGTTTTGATACTGAAAGCAAGCAAATAGAAGAGAACCCGCAGTTTCTTAGTAGAGATTTTAACTTACTGAGTTGCCATGAAAGTAGTTATTCACAGTTGTGCCATAGTGACAGCCAAGAGGTCCTAGACTAAGGCTTATCATGGTGAGACAAAAAGCAGCAGCAATGGTGTTCCATCCTATCAGAAAAGATACTCAAACAGAAGTCTGGTTTCTCCTAGAAACTGAGTAATATGTCTAAATCAAATGCAAATGACCTTTCCTGGCCCTATGTGCTACAAAAGCTTTTTCAAAGTTCTGTAACATGTTTGTTCAAGTTAATGAGCAAATGCATTATCATATATCTGTCAGTTCTGTGTCACCTTGTTCTTGAACTTGATGAAAATTGTCTGCTTTGTAGGCATGAAAAGAAGTATTTTATTTTTGTAAGTTATAGTGTATCTGTAGTTTTGAACACTTCACAAACACTGACATCTTGCATATGCTGTAAATCTTGACCCTCTTTTATAACTATGTATGATACAGACAGATGTCATGTGGGAACTCAGGTGCAGTACTGCAAGAACAGAACCACACCATTCTGTGACTTAAAAAATTAAATTTTACTGAGCAGGAGGGGTATGGTGGATAGGTAGAAACTTCTGATGTAAAATTTTAGAGATTTTTATCCAGGAGGAGCACACATGATGCACCCCAACAAACCAGAGCCCCAGCGCTTCTGTTGAGGAGGATGTTCATGATGACCACCTTTGTATTACTACTTGAACAGTGGTATCGTTCAGTACCTGTAGGAAATCAAGTTGCAGAATTGCAGTTGTGATGGTGCTGAAGTGGCAGAAGTAATAGTGCCTGGCAATAGTATAAAATAATCAGCAAGTTTTTAAGAGTAACAGTTACAAATCGGCAAAACCTACAGTTTCTGTTCTAAAAAAAGTTTAAATTACATTGCAGAGTACTATTATCTCAGCTGCTGTGTTGGGGAGAAGGGGTATTTGTTTATGTTCTTAGTCTGTTTCTTTGAAAGCATGGGGTGGTTCATTCCCCAGTCAACAGGTGGTACTTTTCCATGCAATCTTATTTGTCATATGGTAAGTTCAAACTAACTGCATTAGTATAGCAGACTTATGATTTCATAACCTTATGAAATGCTCCATATATATGCATCTGTTCCGATGTACTAGCTTGAAAAATACATAAAGGCCATGATTATTGTTGAGAGTTAAGATTGAGGCCTGAAAGTTTTCCATGGAAAATACAATATGTTTTTGACAAACATATAGTTCCCATGCCAACCATTCTACAAGATGCTGGATGCTACTATTTAGCACATATGCATGTATGCAAGCTGAGAATCCATTTTTAAATTTCCAGTTCATTCTGCCATATGGAAGTCACACAGTCAAATAATTCATTTCCATTGTTAATTTTTTTAGTGATTCCTGCTGGATGTTAGACCTCAAAGTATTCAGTATAATTTTTTTCATGGCACTGTGTTGTGGTATACAGGAGATGGAATATTTTTGGATTTTTATTCTGCAAGTTACTAAGTTATCTGACAGAATATAAACCAAATGCACAATAACCCTTTTTTTAAATATTTTTTTGTTTATTTATTTTTAAATCCTGCCATATAGATAAATCTTCTCAAAGCAGAAAAAATGCTTAAAGTATAAAGTGTTGCTAATTGTTTTAGCTCTTGGCATAGTGCTCTCAAGCTTAATTAATGGACATAAAATACTGTGTAGACACTTCAGAGGCATATAAGTTTAGAACTGAAAGCATACTGTTTCTTTCTTCATGGTCATGTACATTTCATGATCTCTTTTTTCCTCTAGTTAATGTGCAGGTCAAAAGTTCTGTTAAGTTAAAACACAGAAATACTGGACTCTGGAGTCATTCTGGCTGTAGCGAGCATCATGCCCTGTATCTTTCAGGGCATTTTAGAGTTTTGTTATATCAAAAATACTGTCTTAAAATGCTTGAATTCCTTCCTATTTAGGATGGACTAAAAGAATCTGATGGATTTTGTGAACTTAAAATAGCACTAAAACATTTTCTCATGCCTGTGTTTTCTTATGTGGGATAAACTGGTAGAATATCACCTGTGCAAAATGTGTGGGTCTTTATGTATGTAGTATCAATGTGTACTCCCCTGAAAATTCCTTTTCTGGTATTTCACTGACATTCTTTCTAACTTCCTTACCCATTTGCTATGTTCTTTTTTTCTAGAAAAAGCAAAAGGCAAAGTAAAAACATTGTACAGTAAAGATGTTGTTGAGATAATTGTCTTTAGTTTCAGTGTTGCATAAATAGGAAATAATTCCTAATTTAGAATCAATAATACATTGCACCAAGAGAAAATAAAACCCTGTTGCTTGCTTATACCAAGCTCTGAACATATTTTCTGACATATTGTCTGAATAATCTGTTTTTAAAATTAAATCCTTCGATATTTTGCAGCTGCTAAATTGCATTTTTGCAGATGGATAGTTGGCCAGTGTTAGAGCTGAGATTGCCTGCGTACTCTTCAAATGCTGTTTGGCATGTGCTTATTTTATGAAATAGTCATCAGCTGCATCATATATTGATAGTGAATCCGAAGAACTTCCTTAATTGCAAAGACATTGTGACTGCCCAACCCCAGTCTTTTCTGTTTTCATGACAGACGCATACTGATGTCCTTTTTGTGCCTCCTTGGTATTTAAAAAAAAACCCACTCGAATAACATGTGTATGTCACTTGAAGACCAGGGGATTGTAATCTCAACTTCTTCATCCCCATCAGAAAGACCCAGGTAAATTTGGACATGTAAGACCATCTTTTCTGTGGCATGAACAGCTGGATAACTATCAGCATTTCAGAAGGTGTTTCCCATGCACTGGGGAATTAGGAATTTGATCGTATTCAGGGACAATTATTTCAAAATTATTTTCTGTAGCAATGTTGGACTATGTAAATAACACAAAAATGTTTTGTGGAATTCCATATTTGCATCATCTGCTACATAGAAGAGGTAAGGGAATAACTTCCCCTTACAGGGAGAAGAATCCAAACAGAATGAAAATCCAAATCGCAGAAATTAATAAGCAATATTGTATCTATGTGTTGAATAAACAAATGGTGTTCATTGCGGATATGAATCTGTGATCACAGCAAGTCTTCATCAAACAGAATAGAAAGGACAAATACTGGGACGGGTTTTGTATCTTGTTCCTGCATTTTCCTCAGATGTATTTTGTTAGATGTACTTAACACTGTTTGATTTACTCATGTGACTAACATTTTTTGTGATCAGAGACGAACTCAGTTAATACCATGGTAAAGGTAGATCACACAAGGGATTATTTTGAACTGAATGTTTGTTTGTGCAATTCCAGTTAATTAGTAACTGCATGATGTATACATAGTAAAATTTCATGGGAATGCATTTAGAAGCAATTCACCTGAATCATTGATTATTAATTATTACTTAGCAAATGCAAATGCCATGTTTTGTAAAATGTTCTGCTTAAATTTAGAAAAATGTATAGTGCATCAGTATCTTGTAAATCGCAGAAATATTAAGGTAATACCTAATGAAGAATTATTTTTCTAGGATAATAACCATGTTTGAAATCAGTTCTACTTCTGTGTTTCTGGAGGCACATGCTGTAGAGATAGGATTTAACTATAACCGCCAGTGCACGAACTTTCTTCTGGGGTTTTGCTATTGAGAAAGACAAGTTACTAGAGATGCTTCTCCTCCTCTCCCCCCCCCTTCAATCTGATAGTCAATGAGCCTGATAATTGCTTCTGTTAATATTTATAGTAGTAGTGTAGCTGTGACTTAAAACTTCTGTCCGCACTGCTCCCTGCTTCATTGCAGCCATCACTGCGTCTCGAGGCAGACCATTAGCAGGATGCTTTCACCTTTCCTCTGCAGCATTTGCATCCTTTAGCTGTGTTGTTGCACTGTGGTCAGCACAGCAAAATGTGTCTCTTTTGTGCTGGGTGACAGCTTTTTGTGTAAATCTTCTGTAGGAGAGTAATTCTGCTGTTCCCATATAGGTGTGGTATACAGCTTTGTTTCATCCAGCTGGAAAAGTCTGCACTGTTGATCTAACAATCAAATTCAGTCTTCCATAAAAAAACTGGAGGCACCCTAGATGCTACGGTTTGTGTGTGGGACAAAGGTGAAAGGCTGGAAAGAGACATGTTTGCTGGAATTGTGATGTGTTGGAAACAAGTTCAAGCACAAAATGATCTACAAATACTGCTGTTGTTGAAAGCATCTGGAAATACACGGATCATACCTTTCAGATGCTCTCTGCATTATACAAATCCAGTCTTAATAAGCTGCAAATGTGAGCTGTTTTTCACTTAACAGTCTGGCAAGAAATGGATTCTGTGTTGTGTTTGTATTTAAAAGGCTAGAATAGTACATCATCATTGTACTCTCTGCTTTAGAAGTGCAGAATGATAGAGAGAGTATCAGGCACGGAGAAACAGGAGAAGGGAAGGGGAAGGGAAGAAATGAGAGAGAAGAAGAGGGGAAGAGAGAGGAAAGGAGGGGAGCCAAGTGAAGAGAAGGCAAAGAGAGAAGAACTGGCACTAAAATTCAGCACTGAGGAACTCTGCTGGTGACTGATCGCCACTCAGATGTACCTCCATTCACTACAACCCTTTGAGTCCTGCTCTGCAGCCAGTTCCTCACCTGGTGCACCATATACCTGACCATCACACAGTTGGACAACTTTTGCGTAAGAATGTTGTGAGGGACAGTACCAAAAGCCTTACTAAAATCAAGGAAAACTACATCTACTTCCTCACCTTCAAACACAAGGTGAGTGCATAAAATGTTATCAGTTAGTTAAACCTTCTCTTTGTGATCCCATGTTTATGGTGCCTGATGATTGCGTTGTTATTTAAATGTATTTCAGTAGCACCCAGTATGATCTCCATAATTTTTCCAGGAACTGAGGTTAGACTAACATGTTTTGCAGTTTCCTGGCTCTTCCTTCACACCCTCCTTATAAATTGGAAGAAGATTGGTTAGCTTCTAGTCAGCAGGGACCTCCCCATACTCTTCGTTAAAAAAAAAGAAGAAAGTGCAAATCAAAAGCATACATACAGAAATAAATTTAAAAAGTGTTCTATGTCTCTTCTTAAAACATAATAGCTAGAAATTAAAGAAGCTTTACTTACTTGTAAATTAATCTTGGAGGGGAGGCAGCTGAGCCGTGATTTTTAATTATTAGGAACTTAAGATAGTGTGCAAATCACAGCAGCAGGAGGAAGGCAGGAAAAAAGAAACAAGCTTTGCTTTTTTGTTTTTGTTTGTTTGTTTGCTTCTCTTTTGGTTTCCATTTCAATCAATCATGCTAAATTTACTCATAAATAAAGTCCCATATTCATTTTAGATTAAAAAATAAATACAAATGGGTGTAGAAAATAGCACAGCTTTGTGATGAGGATTAAGAAAGAAAAGAAAACTTTTCCTCAAGTTTGAATTGAGAACTGTCAAGAGTAATCAGTAATTTCATATGTTATTTTCACAGTAAGAGTTTGGCAAGGCAGAAGAGTATATTGAAACAGAGAAGTGAAAAGAAAATCAATTTCTGAACATTGTGGAAAATACCTAGCACTTCCATTAAAGTTGCCATTGATTCTTGAGTCTCTTAAATGTGATGGTTCTTGTGATTTGTTATTCTCTCCCTTTTTGACACCCTTCCTCATCTCAAAGTGACTCTGGTCCAGTATGAAGTCCTGATTCTCATGTCATGGTGTACTGCTGCATGCTTGTCTTGTAAGGAGGCATGCTTATTTTGGCAGTCTTATCATGAGACTGGGACACAGATGAGCATCCTTTGAGTAGAGAAACTCACAAGGAAACATATCAAGTAGCTTTGCAGGCATATGGAGACTCAATGAAACAAGAAATTTCTACTTAGTTTTTGTAGGCAACTACTAATTGGGCAGTATGGATCGATGTGAGCTGTGGAATTTACAATATGGCCATGGCCATGAATTAATTACTTCTGCGTACAGGAAGGATCACTTGACAATTGAGCAATTTTGAGCATGAGGCTTCAAAAGTTGAGTTTGTCCTATCACATATCCATTGATAGCTTTTCAGGCACATTGGAGAGAACAGTTAAGAATTAGTGCTCAATTTCTTGGGTTTTTGTCTATCTCTTGGTTCACCTAAACTGCTGCAGGTTTGCTGAGGTGTTAACAGGAGACAAAAGATTGCATAGCAAGCATGCAGGGAGGAAACATACCGAGAAGTCCATATGGTATGATGTAAATACCATTGCATCAGGTAGGCAGTAACAACTGAGATGCCCCCTTGCATCTCTAGACGGGTACAAGGTAACTCATTTTTATTCTGATGTCCATGAAAGATACATGTTGTAGCAGACTCCAGAGTGCACATGCGGTGAGTTTCATGAGTCTGGCATGTTGTGTATGGCAATTGGATTGTGCAGCATTGTCCCTGTGGTTCTAGTAGCCTTTTGGTTAGGATAATACAGACAAAAAGCCCTGTCGGGTTTTCTACCTTCAAGGAGAAACTCAGTCCTCATAAAAAGAAATACTGGAAGCAAGTACACCCTAGCAAAGGACTAGATGTTGGGTCAGGTGATCCCCTGGGGTCCAGTTTCTTAATATAAAATGAAGATGGATTGAGTTGCTGCTCTCTTCCTCTCTGCTGCAGTTGTAGCTGGTACATGGAATCCTTTGCATAGGCTATACCAGAGGCATTGCCTTAGCTGAACTTTCGCTGGTTATAAAGAAGTTACTTTCTCTAATATGCTTTCGGTCTGCTGCATCCTCCTGTGCAATTTTACTTTTTATAACATTTTTAATGAAACTTATTTTTTGCCCTTAGCTTTATGGAGTCTTTGAAATGCCAGAGAAAAAAGTAATTAAGTAGAGTAATGGCCTTAAATGCAGCTCATAATTCTTTGCTGGTACACTTTAAAGAATGCTTTTTACAGAACAATATTCCACAGAATTAATATACTCCCAAAGGATATTTCCTATACTTATTTTTTATTTTTTTTTAATAATTTTGGAAGAAAACAAAAAGAAGGAAATGTGGGGGTGGGATTTTTTTTTGCTCATACTCTCCTTATAGCGAAGCTGGAAGAAGTATTACCTTTGTCATCTCTTTCACAGCAGTATTTTCTTTAACACTACAGATTGGTTGAGTCTAAAAAGAGGTTTGTGTAAGGACTTGTGTGCAGTTCTCTTGCACAATAGCTACTTAATTCTAGGCAAGTTTTGCCTCTCTGGGCTCCTCAGTTTTTCAGGGTGAACTTTCTTCAGGGCCTCAGCCTTTATGGATACCCCCAGGTGCCTCAGGCTTGTTTTCTGCGTCAGTCTACAAAAAATGTGAAACAATATATCCCAGTTTTCTGAAGTCATTGCAGCTGCAACCATCCACCTCCTCTCATTTTATTAAGAACATGCACCAGGGTCTATATCTTTGTTCTGCCTATTCCTATTTCCTAGGCCAGTTTCTTTACCTGTTGTTCTATTTGGTTGTCAAAATAGGGGCTGAAGAAATCAAGATGAGAAGACCAAAAGAATGTGAGAATTTTCGCCACCCTGAAGGTTACCTGTATATTTTACAGAGAGAGCTGACAGTCTTTGGATCACAAATGGAAATGAAGCCCTGTTCTTAATTTCTGATCTTGCATGGCATTGTTTTATTTCCTTAGGCTGACTGCAGTGCATTCAGTTTCTCTTTTTTTTCAGAATGAAACAGCTTCAGCAGGAAATGGCATCTGTCCTCCTGCTAAGAAAAAGAAAGCAGGAATGGATAGCTACACGGCTGCTGTGTTAGGGTACGTGTTTCCTTTCCGTGCACCTGAAAACTGGGAAGGTGTTAATGGCCCATGAAAATACAGGCTTGATCTCTGTAATTACACAGGTAGAAGGATTTGTCAAGTATCTGTATCTCAACATAATGATAAATTGTGCTATTTTTTCTGCAACACCTTGGCTTCCAAATGCAGATAAATGTTTACTTTTATAAGTTGTGGTTTTGTAGGTAGCACAGATATCTGCTACAGAAACCTATATAAAATATATACTCACTCTTCCCTTTAAAATATTTATAAAGTAGTCAACTATTCAAAATCCTCTCATATTGCATGTCATTATTAGACACTAAAAATTATTCTGCCTGTTCTGCGTGAACACACAGGACTTTTTTTAAACTTGTGACTAAAAATGTAGGCAAACACAGAGGGTTGTTCTCCACTGGTGGCTTCTCTGATGTGTTTCCAGTGTACAGGTGATAGTAAATAGTACATGCAAGATGACTCCTGCAGAAATCTGGAGTCTCTGATGGAATTAAAAACCTGAAAAAATACTGCTTTACATTACTGAGCCATGTTTTTTATAGATCTGTTCATGCATAGGTCATTAAAAAAAAAAAAAAAGGGGGAAAAAAGAAAAAACATTTAAAAAATCATAAGAAATTAAGTTTGGAAGACGTTTGTAATTACAAGAAATATGTCATGGAAGACATTTGCACAAGAAAATACAGGTTATCAAATCAAAAAAGTAGTCTTGAATTTTTGTGTTAAAATAGACTTAAAAGAACTTGTGCAGAGTAATTAATTCAAGTTCTTAGCTACATTTTTAACTGTTAAATTTATTATTGTTTTCTAGAAATTAAAGAAAACTTAATTCTTTGCTCTGACTCATAAATAAACATAATGACTTAGTTGTTTATCAAAGATCTGGTATTGTAACTGGAAAAGGCTGTGATACGGCAGCTCAGTGATCTGTAATTCTGACAAAATTTGTCCTGGAAATCTATGATAAGAGTATACTGGATCAGTTTTGGCCACTCTTTTCTACGGTAATGGTTGTGCTTCTAAGTTTTCCTTCCTTCCCGCATCCTTTTATTAAAAAAAACCTAACAGAACAACAAAAAACCCAACAAAAAAATACAAGGAATTCTACTTCAGAGCAACTATTTATATTACTAGACTTTGTAATTGATTAGCAGATGCTCTGAGTTAGAATATAATGTCTGTTTATATAACAGCCACAAAATGATTGCCATATCTTTCAAATGATTGCTTATGAAGCAAATTAGCTTTCAGAGTGAAGATTTATATGTTCCTACAAATTAACCCATGCATTTGCCAATTGTGCTGTTTAATTAACGGTCATGTTTCCCTTATGACCATCAGGTTGCAAATTTGTTTCCCCGGGGGAGGATGTAGTAATGTCTTTTCTCTTGCTATGTTAGTTAATATGGCCAGCTACAGCCTCTCTGCTGAGTTTTTTGAAATGGTTAAAATTTTGTTTCATTACAGAAAATACATTTACAAAATTATGTTCTTTTGCAGATTCTCCTTATTGGCTACATCTATATTAATTGAGTCCCCTGTTATTTTCAAGTTTTAAAATACAGATAAATTTAATCAATGCATTACTATTTATTTTACCTTTATTTAAACTATAGTGTAGCATCTCAGCTTTTAAGTGTTTAATTATGTAAATTTCTGTTAATTTGCATCCTCATTGCACAATATTCATCACAGTTGCTGCTGTCAAAGGTATGCAGTCATACTTTTACCTGCAAGTTCATGCATCATGGCAATATAGACGAAACCCAGTTGCGAAAATATTCACCATACTTGGTCCCCTAGTTCACTACATGAAGATGAGAATAGTGTGCAGGACTTGAGGGTCACTGCACACATAAAAAATTATGAGGACCTTAGAATATTCTGTATAAAGGCATTCTAGCCCCCTAAAGAGAAAGTTCCTGCAAGCATTTTAAATGTAGGTTTAATCAGGAGCTGATGCTTGACAAATCCTGAAAGTTGGCTTAGATCATGAAGTGGATTATCCTAAGTGAGATTGCAAAGCACGTGCAAGAAAACAGGAGCATCAGGCCCAGTCAGCATGGGTTCATGAAGGGTGGGTCCTGCTTGACCAACCTGATCTCCTTCTATGACAAGATGACCTGCCTGGTTGAAGGAAAGGCTGTGCACATTGTCTATTTGGACTTTAGTAAAGCATCTTACACTGTCTCTCACAGTGTAATCCTGGAGAAATCGGCTGCTCATAGCCTGGACAGGGGGACTCTTCACTGGGTTGGAAACTGGCTGGATGGCAAAGCCCAAAGAGTAGTGGTAAATAGCATCACATCCAGTTGGTGACCGATCACTTGGAGCTTAGTATTAGGGCCAGTAGTATCTTCATCAATGATCTGGATGAGGAGATTGAGTGCACCATCAGTAAATTTGCATATGACACCAACTTGGCTGGGACTGTTGATCTGCTGAAGGATACAAAAGCTTTGCAGAGGAATTTGGACAGGCTGAATTGATGGACTGTGGCCATTGGTATGAGATTCAATAAGGCAAAGTGCCGGGTCCTGCACTTGGGCTGCAAGAGTGCCATGCAACACTAGAGGCTTGGGAAAGAGTGGCTGAAAAGCTGCTCATGGAAAAGGGCATGAGGATGCTGATTGATGGAGCTGAACATGAGCCAGTTTGTGCCCAGGCAGCCAAGAAGGCCAACAGCATCCTGGCCTGTATCAGCAATAGCATGGCCAGCAGGGCCAGGGCAGTGATCATCCCCCTGTACTGCACTGGTGGGGCTGTACCTCAAATCCTGTGTTCTGTTCTGGGCCCTTCACTAAAAGAGAGACAGTGACGTACTGGAGTGGGTCCAGAGAAGGGCAACAAAGCTTGTGAAGGATCTGTAGCACAAGTCTGATGAGGAACAGCTGAGGGAAGTGGGGGTGTTTAGTCTGGAGAAGAGAAGGCCCAGGGGGGACCTTACCATTCTCTACAACTGCCTGAAAGGAGGTTGTAGTGATGTGGGGGTCAGTCTCCTGTCCCAAATAACAAGCTATAGGACAAGAGGTATTGGCCTTAAGCCATGCCAGGGGAGGTTTAAAGTGGATATTTGGAACAATTTCTTCACTGAGAGAGTGATCAGGCATTGGAACAGGCTGCCCAGGGAAGTGGTGAAGTCACCGTCCCTGGAAGTGTTCAGAAACGGTGCAGGTGAGAGCCTCAGTGATATGGTTTAGTGGTGGTCTTGGCAGTCCTGGGGTAATGGTTGGACTTGATGATGTTAAAGGTCTATTCCAACCTGTTGATTCTGTGATTCTATTCTGTGATTCTGTGGTGTATCTGTGTCAAAAAAATTGAGCTCTTGGGTCCTAAATCCCAACTGTTCTGTTATGCCTAGTTTACAAGGAGTTTTGGACCTTCCTTCAGTATGAGGTGGGAATCCAAGTTCTTACATCGTTCAGAGGCGAGATTTATTTCCAAGCAGAGGAGCTGTTTCTGACCCCCAGCTCACACTGAATTGGGAAATCAGAGGAAGTATCTATCCTTCACAGACAGGGTCAGGTTTTGAATATTACTTACTCCTGCTGTGCTTGCAAACAAATGTTCACAGTTTGTGCCGTTCCAAGAAAAAAATCCTATTATTACAGAGTCATTACTCTGATCTCCTGGGTGTCACACTTTTAAACAGTTTTGAGCATTGCAGAATATCAGTAAATAGGAAAAATTAAAACACTGATATGTTTTTTTTGTAGTTAGATTTTTTTCCTTCTCTGAGTGATTCTGTGCCCTCAGAATAGGATATGATGTTGACTCCAGGCTGTGTACATATTCACATCTGCTTATTAGTATTTTGTTTTGGTTTTAAGATGTAGGGGTTAGGAGTTTGTTTGTTGTTTTTTTTGTTTGTTTGTTTGTTTGTTTGTTTGTTTGTTTTGTGGTAGGTATTTTGGGGATTTTCTTTTTTTTTTTTTTTTGATGTAGTTAAAGCTGGCAGTACAGCCTTTCCTCTATATAAGAAGCTTAAGAACAGTGTAGTATGATTTTGTATATTAAGTGGTTGAAGCCATTTTTGAGTCTCAGACTGCTACCTCTTAGCCATGTTTGAAAGATATGCATTTAATTTATTATCTTACTTGTACAAGCCAGCTAATTTCATCAAGTATGCGGCTTTGGAATTAAAGCAGTATTTACTCCCTTGAGTACGATTACGTTCTCCATCGTGGTGAACCACAATGATCAGCTTTTTTTCTCAGAATATTCCTTTAATGGTCAGTTGCTTTTCATTAAAAAATATATTTAATAAAAGCTTCAGTTCTGAGCAAACCTGTGTTGTGGTTTCAGCTCTGTTCTCTCCACTTTTTCAGTACTCTGGCATGGAAAATGGCTGAGAAATTCTAGCAAACACATTGTAAGAGATTTACACATTTTGCTTTTTATAAGGTAAATTTATGGTGAACAGCTTATGATAAAATGCTTGAACTGACATAGTTGTTTTGTTGTTCAGACTTCCTTTTACAGGAAAATTCAGAAAATTTCCGCAAAGCCAAACTGCCAGTAGAACACTAAGTAGAACACAATTTTAGGCTTAGATAAAGTCGTAGTAGAGGGGAGATGACTGAAGGTGGCAGGGAGCTCTGAGTCTGATCTGCACAGCAAGGCTGACTGAAAGCCACACCATGATTGACAAGTGAACGGCAGCCTTGATGCATTTGTTTTCACCTGGAAAAAATATTGATTTAGAAAGGTATGCCTTTTATAGTGTTGGGTGCAGTATAGTCATCTGACAGCCCTATCCTCAAAGACTCTGTGGGACTGAGAGTGGCTGCACTGATCCTTTACAGAGGTGAGAGGGTGTCAGTACTTTCCTTAGCCTGCAGCACCTCAGTAGCGATGCTGTACCTGTGCATCTGTCCTTGTCCTCTTCTCAAGTGTGATCATGAGTAAAAAGGGAGAAATTTTTCTTTTCGTTTGTAGAACTTCCCATCTGTGTCAATGTTTGGTGGCAATTCAAAATGTGTTAAAATACGTTCAATGTTACGAATATTCTCATTTATAAGAAGGATTTGATGCATTCTTTCTCTGAAGAGAGGTTTTAAAAAAAAGTACCTTAGAGTTGCCTCTGTCATAGGCAGCTCTAGTGTGATGACCAAGAAGCACACTGAGAATTCATCTTGTAGTATTTTTCATTTCTGTGACTTAGCATGCATATTATTGGTCCATTGTTAGTGATTAAAATGCAGTCTGTTTCTTGCAGCAGGATACTCGGTTCCAGTAAGAATGCCGTACCTTAAAAAAAAGGTGTGCTTTTCATTCGAACAATTTTCTTTTTCACTTTTGCATGTCAACAGTGCATGTCAACAAAAGATTGCTATAGTTTACAGTAGATTGCACAAATTTTATATGTTGTTAACTATCAGCATGTTTAGTTTCATAGATTGTGCAGAAATGCTGTTTGGAAAAGGGGAAATAAATTTGATGCTTTTGAGGTAGATTCAGCATGCAAAGCACAATATCTGGAAATAAAGTCTTTACAATTGTTTTATGTTGTATTAGTTTTGTTCTTTGAACAACTATATAGCATACATGTAATTTCGAACCTCGAAGAAAAAATGTATTATGCATGTAGGCATGTAGGGCTTTTATATAGCATTTTCATAGAGCTGTGTGAAATTTCAAAGGGAGTGTGGAAAAGCAAATCTATTAAACAAATGGGTGCTGGAATATTGTAAAAAAGTTGTTGAATTTTTACTTTGGTTTTATAGGTCAACAGAAATACTTCAAAAGGCTGAAAAGCACAACCATATGTCCTTAGGATATTGCTCATCTATAATTCTGACCTTCTAAAATGACTAGGGATTCCAGTTATTAAACCTGGTTTGGTGAAATGCATAGCATTGTAGAAAAATCTTCAGACATAAAAAGTCCAAACACTTTGACTAAGGAAAAAAAAAGATTTTTGCCGAGAAATATTGATGAACTGTCCATGATGGAAACAATTTGCTAATAATTAATTTTGCTTTGCAGTCATCAGCACCAAAGTCTTCCATCCCACTCTATTATAGGCTTAGATCTACCTGGTATGCTACAGAAAAAGCACCCCTAAATGCCCTGTGACAGAAGGTTTCCCATCTATTCTTTCTGTTTCTGTTACTCAGGAATAAACCCATTTGTGCGCAACTCACTTCACTGTTTCCTTTCTTCTCCCCTCCCTTTTTTTCTCTTAATTTCACTTCTACATAGAGTGAGATAAAACAAAAATTCACGCTGGTTTCAGCAAAACAAGACCAAATTTAGCTCAACTGGTATCAAGCCTGTGTGGAACTCATTTTCGTGCAGGATAAGTGAATATCTTAGATTAAATTTTTAAGGTAAACCTGAAGGACCTTCACAGTAATATTCACAGCAGTGCACATTGTGAATCATTGTAATTGAATATTTATTAATTATGCATAGTGATTCAGTAGATTATCTATGATATGGTTAGGTAAAAGCTTAAGGTGTTTTTTTTTTAACCTGGAAGAACAGGCTTGTAATTGCTATTGCAGTATGGTGGCAAACTTAAATGATGAAGAGGGATGATACTTGATATTATATGGCTGTGATTTGCAGATTAATTGATCACTAAGAACTATAGTATTTTATGGAGAAAAAAAAAGAAAACAACAACCAACCAAACAAATTCTTCTTTGTCCTGGTCATGACTTTCAGCAGATCATGATACAGCGAAGCAAGAGGGAAATCAGTCTTACAGCACACAAAGGGGGAAAAACTGCCTTCAGCATTGGTCAGTGTTGCAGGATGTGATCCTGGTGTGTTACTTCTCAGTGGAAAATACTGTTGAACAGATGGTGTAAAAGAAGAGGAATGTTTTTTTTTCGTCCTGAACCACATACCTTGCTAAGTCAGCAAAGGAAAACTGCAGGTGAATCTTCCTAACGTAAGGAGAAATAGCTTACTCAATGACAAGTGTGCAGTTCACATGCCTGCATCTTACATATTTCATAGTTTACAGCAGCTATGTAGTCTGGCAAAATAATTTAATGAAGCCTCAGGCTCTGGAAGAGAGAAGTGCTTAGTTTACATGCTGTGTCACAGACAGTTATTTGGGATAGGAATTGGAAAAGAAAGAAGGTGTAGGCATGCAGTGGCAAATAGCACCACAAAAGCTTCTCAGTGTGTTCATTCATCAGCAACCATACAATTTAGGGAATTGTCTAATTAGGTGTAATCAACTGCCAGTTGATGTGCATAGAATACAGTTTGCATTTATTGGAGCACTAATGAATAACTCTTCTCATGCCTACACTGACCATAAGCTCATTATTTCATGTCACTTTTACCATGTTCATAAGGCTCCTGTATGCCATTTCAAATAACTTTCAAATTTCTATGCAAGCCTGAGAATGCCTACCTTGGGTTTTTGGTCAGACTGTCTCCGAATTTGCTGTACTTACTGCTGGTACAAAAACTGAGCACACGAGTCAGGGAAGCTGATTATTTTTCTTTAAACTTCGTAGCCACTTTCAGAAGGTCTACAATCTGAATTCACAATTTCTGCACCAGACTTGGAAGTGACATTTGAGAGAGGCCAGTCATGGATTTCTGGCTCTCTGCTATAGTGATCTAGTTACAACTCTTCCATATCTTTGTAACTGACTCCCAGAAGTGGAGGATGGGAAGTGAAAGAAACGGTTATTTTATATTAGTATTTTTGTGTTGTCAGAGTATGCGTTGGCATTGAAAGAAAACATGATGATAGAAATTGCAGCGCTGTTATGCCACCTGCGATAAAGAGGTAAAGCACTGAAGGAAAAAGAAATGGAAGTGGGGAATGTTATTACAGAAAGTGGTAGTGAATGACCGGTGGTGTGTGACAGGTACTGCCTTTGGCCTGTGGCTCCGTTTTTTGTTGGCAATACTCTGTGGTATTGCTGGCATCAGCTAGCGTCGTTTATCTCAGTGGGAGATGCCTTTGAGGTAAGTCAAAGCTGCGACGCAGCTAGTATGTCGGGATTAGCAGCTATGTTCTGAGATCATCTCTGCAGCTCAGCTGTTCAGAAAAACACTTTAATATCCCTGAAGGTTTGAGTCATCTCATTCATACCATGTAAAGATGTCTAGCTTGTGAGTGAGGCAAGAATACAGGACTTCATCTGTGATGCTGTTGTTTCTCTGCAGTGCCATCATTATTTTCAGTGAGATACAAGTGGAAAAAAAAACCCTGTTTTTTATTTTATCTTGAACAACACTCTGGCACAGCATCAGTACTCTGATAGTTATTCATGTGAATAAATGATTTATTAAAATGTCATTTTAGAAGGATAGTGAGTGATTCTTGAGACTTGTATGTGGCATCTTTCCAATCATCATACATCTCTAAAGAGCCATGCATTTGGCAGCTCTGTTTCCACAGGCCATATTTAGACAATGGCAGTTACCCCGTATCGCATAACTGCATCCTGAGAGTACCTTTGATGAAGAGGAATGTATATAGATATAAATATATAGAGAGAGATCATGCAGGTTTCACATCTTCATGTTATATTTCACAAGCTAGTTTCCCAAGGGTGCTCCTAGTGTATCAGGAAAAAGTGTCACTGGCTTAATGGTCTAAGTAGTGTTCTGTCATCTTTAGAGTCTGCAGGAAATGGATAATCCTAAAACTTTCTGAAAAAACACTGTAGATCTTTCCAAAAATTTTTGTGTAAGCATGTATGAAGAAAATTAGTTTGGATTTAGAAGAGGGTATTAAAAATTGCAGGCCAGATCATAGGTGTTGCTGTGAGTTAGAAAAGCCTCAGGTTCTTCCCTGAATTTTGTTAGGGATGCTTCCTCCTCTGAACTAGTTCAAAATGGGGTGACACAGAAGTGCTTTCTCTTGGCTTTCTGTGATGGCATTACACTTTGAAACTAAGTTGTACAGAAACTCATGCTGTCTTTCATGGGCTCGAGACACATGTTTCCTGAGCCTCACATTCTGCCAGAATGAGACTCAAAATCAGTACGTTTTGCTCTCCTCTGATACCTTCTGTTATTTCGGATGCCGCTGGCAGAAAAAGAAAGAAATCCAGTACCCAACATTTTTCAGCTGTCACAAATAATAGTCTAGCCACTAGCAAGGTGGCTTCATCAGTTGGTAATGCAAGGTAACATCCTTATCATATTGCTGTATCATCTTTTAGAGCTTTTGATCTTAAAAAGTCCCTCGTGGTCTTGTCCTTCTCTTTATTTTCCAAACATAATTTGTGCACATAGTGAGAGTAAGAAGAGACTGAAATGTCTAGCGGAAGGATAGTGAGGAAGTTGACTTTTCTGACATAATTTAAAATAAAAGTTTAAATAATGCAGATGATATGTTTCATTAATACTTAATCAAAACGTGATTTTTTTGAAAGTCACTTTATTTTTTACACAGCAAATCAGTGCAAACTTCCATGTTTCTGTTTAAATAGATCACCTTCCCTGGTGCCTCCTCTGTTTTTTTTATGGACACAATCTGGTGCAAGGATTAATTCCTAAAGCAGCACAAGAAAATTGAAATTGATTTTCATCACCACAGTCAGCAATATTCCTATTAGGATGGGTTTGCAGGATGACTTCCTGAGATTGTATGTGAACAGCAACAACCTCACGGAGTGTATGTTTGAGCCCTTGATATTCTTAATTATGGGAGTACTGGTTTATTTAAGTAGCAGCTGGACTAAATTATTTTGCAGGAACATCTTACTTCTAAGATGAACTGCAGTGTCCTACACAGGCATTGAGCAGCTGTAGTTTCCTTAGCTGAGTGGTACCATTTCTGAAGACTTGCCAGAAATGTTCAGTGTACTTTCTTATAGAAATATCAGCAGGGTTTTACGTCAGTTTGCATAATAAAAAGTAAATTGGGGAGCACTTTTGCTAGAGAGGATTAAACTTTAATAATCCCTTTGAGAAACTATCATTTAGAGATGCATACTGTGGAGAAAAAGTCAGCTTTGACATTTGATTTCAGGCTTCACATACTTTGCTGGACTAAGGGCATAAAGTAGTTCCAACCTTGCTGGTGATGATTTTGGCTTCTTTGGAAAGTAAAGCGTATCGTGATTACCATAAACAAATGTTGAAGGTAATTTGATTTCTTTTAAAGAAATGTCATGGCATCTAACTTCTATTTACATTACTGGGTAATTAGGAGAATAGAAAATTAAATTATAGAAGCCAATCTGAGACATACCTAGCTTCATTATTTTAATCTTGTTTATATAATAGCATGTTTGATAAAACTGTATGTTCAAATAACGTTAGTAAATGGAAATATTGCTGTATTATATTTATAGCTCTCCTGTCTTTAACCTTTTGCACATGCTGTTCAGAGAGTGTTGTTTAGAAAAAAAAGATAAAAATATTTTAGCTTTATGATGCTTTGTGCTGTCTTGTGGCATCTTCGTCTACAGGAAAGACAGTAATTGGGATATATAAGTAGTGATATTATGTAATGTTATGCTACATGGTACGTTATGTTTTGTTATGTTATTTTTACCATTTTTTCTTGCAGGCACTTCATATTTGCATCAAGATAGTGTTGTGATTTAACCCCAGCTGCAACTAAATCCCCCGTAGCTGCTTGCTCACTCTCCCTGCAATGGGATAGAGAGTGAATAGGAAGAGTAGAAGTGAGAAAACTTGTGAGTTGAGATATAGGCAGTTTAATGGGTAGAGCAAGAGCTGTACATGCAAGCAAAACAAAACAAGGAATTTATTCACCACTTCCCATGGTCAGGCAGGTTTTCAGTCATCTCCAGGAAAGCAGAGTTTCACCACGCATGATGGTAACTTGGGAAGACAAATGACATCACTCCAAATGTGTCCCATCTCCCCTTCTTTCATCTTCCCCTAGCTTTATGTGCTGAGTATGATGCCATATGCTATAGGATATCCTTTTGTAAGTTGAGGTCAGCTGTCCCAGCTGTGTCACCTCTGACCTTCTGTGCACACCCAGATTGCTTGCTGGTGGGGTGAGGAGTGGGAAAGGCCTTGACTCTATATAAGCACTGCTCATCAATAGTGAAAAACATCCCTGAATTATCAGCACTGTTTTCCAGCACAAATCCAAAACATAGCCTCAGTTTGGCTACTGTGAAGAAAACTAATTCTACCCCAGTCAGAACCAGCACAGATAACTGTTGGTTTCTTGTCACTGTCAAAGTGGGACAGAATGAAATTGGATTACAGTGTGGCCGGTGCATGACATGGAGACTCAGTGTGCCCAGTTAGCCTTTTGTTTCAGGGCAGCAAACTCAGGGGACCTGTGCTGCTCCTGTTCTCTCTTTTGCAGCAATAGGTTCCCTCTGCTTCTCGTGCCATCTAGCCCAGGAGTCCCCAAAATGCTTTATTTGAACAGATGTTGACTTGAAACATGAAAATTTCCAGGCAGCTCTGCCTGTGTCACACGCCAGATGCCAAAGATAGCCCTGCATGCCCAAGCACACTTAGGTGGCACATGGTTTCTGGCACTCTAAAGACCTTGCTCACTGACAGCTACTTGTTTTTTCAGTGCCTGACAAGAACATGATTAATTCAGGCAATGCATTTATTACTGGCAAGTTGAGGAGGAGTAAAATCCTGCTATATTCATCAGCATATGTTTTGTTCAAAGTCTGAAAATGACTGCATATAGTTGATAGTGGTTAGAGACAGCTATGGGGTTCAAGTACTGCTTTCCAGTAGGTGTTGTTCCTCTGTCATGCAGGATTCATGAAGTCTTTAGAAACTGGAATATGAGGTTTTTGAGGGTAGGTTTGACTGCATATGGCCTCTTCAACTGCTGAATAATACAGGACACACCTTATTTCTTTCACTACTTTTTCAAGAATTGTTACATCTTTTGAGGAAAAAAAGTACATACAGCAAAACTTCAAATGGGTGTTTTGCTCTCCCTATGAAGGCAGTTAACAGGATGATTCCCATTGTGCTGCCACTGAAATTACTGTCCTCAATCTCTCACCCATCATTAAAGCATCAGCTTATGGGACTTTTTGCTGCCTTGGTGAACTGTTTTTTGAACGGGACGGTGATAGGCAAAGTGTGCATGTGAATGCTGCTCAGCTATTGCATGGACAGCATCTTCCACCTCCGGGAGACTGGGTGGGTAGACTAAAGCATAAATAAGTGGTTGTGGAAGAGGTCAGTCCTCTGCAAATACAGCCAGTATGAGAAAAGTCCTGCTTGGACCCCTGGGAATGAGGGCATTTAGTGGGTTTTTTTATGTTTTCTTGCTTTTTTCCCTAAATAGGCTGGCTCCAGTTAGCTGGACACAGTTACTTGACAAGTTTTCATCCTGTTCTGAGTCATCATTGTTTCATAGTATCTTAAATACTGTGCAAAAGTAAAAGTAGTGACAAAGCAATATTCTTTTTAAACTCTTCCAAATGTCAGTTTTTCACTTGAGACTCATTATGAAACTTTTCCATTTGCACACTTCCCTTTCTCTCCTCTCTGCCTCACCTTGCCTCTGGTAAAGTAGGCCCTGAAAGGTCTCTCCATTTCCAGTTCATGTTCATGTGGTTTTTATTAAAGTGTTCAGGTACTGTTAGGGAAAAGATACTTTACAGTACAAAAGCTATATTGCCCAGTCAGATGGGAACAAAGTTTTTAATGAGGTCAGTAGAAAGCAGATGTATATCGAAGAGAGAAGCAGGTGTTTTTTGAATGTCATATCTAGTGAGCCAGAGTATTACAAAATGGGTCTTAATTTATACCACCAGGATAGCAAAAGACTGGTATGTTTTCTCTAAACCTTAAACATCCTCTGAATTGCTGAAAAGTTCAACACAAAAAGTGCAGAGGGTAAGTTCTTTTACAAATTGGTAATTAGGATACAAACAACTGTTGAATAAGATCAATCAAAATACTTAGATTCAATTTAGACCCTTAAAGTGATTTTAAACTATTTTAAAATATTCAGTGAAAATAGCTGATTGAAGAATGAAGAATACATATAAAACATAACTTTTTTTTTCCAGAAAGTAGCAAAATAGCATTGTTCCATTAGAAAGTCTTCTTCCTACTTCCCTATTCAAGCTACCAAAATGAAAACCATCTATCAGGCTCACGGTATCTTTTTAAGGACATGGGTTTGTATTACCCACTATGCATGTTCCATAGCCACAGTAAAGGGCAAAATTACTTGGCAAAGTAGAACTGCAGTGGCCACAGGGAAGAAATGTGGAACAAGCGTTAGCTGCATATGTTCGTGCATTCATGCTTCAAAGCAGAATATGAAACAGTGAATACATACTAGAATTCAGTTCATTAGGATTGTTGTAGGGGAGTGTTTGCGTGTTTTCACCATGTGGATTTATTGAGTAATAGTATGGAATAAGTTTTAGATATTCCTGAAGCTAAACTTGATAAGAAACTATACTGTCATGCGGAAACGAAAAAAAACTTTATCTGTCAAAGTACTTAATTGTAGCTTAGAGCAGAAGCAATTATTATGTATCTATTTATAATGTAAAATAAAGAGGAAAATTAATAAATCTTTAAAATTGGTAAAGATGCTGAATGCTGTGAAAAAATCTTTAAATTCTAGTACCCTTAACCAAGGTAGGATGGGGGGGGAGGAAATAACTGAAGATTGGTAATGAGATGAGCAATTTCATCTCTGAAGGTGCATGAATTAGTCTGTGCTGTTCTACTGTATACAAACAGTCTTCTTCACTGTGAAAGGGCTGTCTTTAAAAAGCAATTTGTATAAATTGAATTTCTACAAAGCTACATCTATGTAGTACTAATTATTTGCAAGAACAGTTTGCTTTTTCCCTCTTTTTCAAATTTGACACGAGCTTTTGGTCCTTCTTTCCTTTCTCCCACCCCGTTTTTTTTTTTGTTTCATCATCATGATGGAAGTCTATTCCAAATACATTTTTTTTCTGTATCTTTTTGGTTTTATATTTACTGAAATATATTAGCTCCAGTGGCATAATGCATGTGTCCTTAATGTAGGTGCATTTGATTCATTAGTGTGCATTGCAGTGGGAAATCCTACTATGTTTACATTAATAATAATAGTAATAACAATAATCAGTTAATACTTCTGTCTCTGACTTATAGGAGATCTTTCTGTGTGTTTGAACAAACATCAAGTATTTTCTTAGCAATGAGGGCAGTCACTGAAAGTATTCTTCAGCATAAACTCTGAAATAATTGAAAGGAAACAATAATTTTGGACGAAATCTGTGTTACTCTTGAGAACTACCTCCTTAACATGTCTACTGCTGTTCAAAATTACACCAAATCATGTCTAGGTCAACAACCTCTGTATTAAACTTGCAGCCTCAACACTAGAACTACAGTTTCTGTAGCTAGAGGATGACCCATGTGTGGTGTGCTGCACATAGACTGGCACAGGTTACATGATGGTTTTTACATGGGTGTGTTGAGGATGCTCCTTTCAGTAAAATCTGCAGATCTTCTTAGGCTATGTTTTTGCTAGCATACTGAAGATTGTGTGCTGCTCTCCATATCTCTGAAATAGTGAGGGAGGGAGGTCTACCAGGGATGGAGGTCTGTGCAGTGAGAATCCTCATAAATATGCAGAGACAGCAGCGTCCGAGTGTTTGTGCACACATTTGTGCGCAAGATGAGCAAATTCATTTTGCTCCGGTTGTCAGCATGAGTCCAAGAGTTTGTGTGACAGCCTGTTAAGTGCAAGTTATAAGTAGCTGATAACGAGATATTTCACTGGAAATATTTACGAAACTTCAGTTGAATAGTCATGCCTGCTATTTTATAAACTCTATATTGAATTATGCATCAAATATAAATCTGCCAAAGCTAACATAATTGGAATTGCAAAAACTAGTGAATCATCTGGAACTATCAATGAATGCCTAGCTCAGTCTTGGTAAAGAGACAAAGGAGAACCTGGATGCCAATGATGTGCAAGAAATTAGAGAGCTAGTACCTTAGTACTTAACTTCAGTTCTTAAAAAGAAAAAAATCGTTATCAGGAAACTTTCTGGACATGATTTTGAGAGATAAACCCCTTAACACACATCTAGTTATAGTGCACATCTACTTGAAGAAGCACAATTAAAGCAAAAATCACTTTGTATTATGGCTAAGACCAAGATTTTCCTGATTTTCTATATCAATCATGTCAGTCAAATACATAAAAATATTTGCATTTATTAGTGTGTAACATTGCTGTTGTACAAGGCTTGTTTAGTCAAGTGGCAGACAAATTTGAAGCTGCTTGATCTCCTTCAACTGGTTTTACCTGTTTGTAAATACAATAATTTGCATCTGGATAATGAAAAAAATTGGTGAAGGCTCTTCACACAAGTTCTGAGAAATTGCATGTCTTTCTACCAGGGAGGCTTTGAAGGGGGAGCATATGGGCCTTTTGTGACTTTCAGCATCTTTTAATTCTTGGGGTATATTTCCCATTGATGCCACTCCAAAAAAAAATACTATCTTGCTTTACCATTTAGAAATGAAAATGCAATGCCTCAGGGTGCAAAGGAGGGAAATTTAAAAACTCATTTTCCTGTGTCATGCATCAGTTAAGTACAGCATTTTCATACTGCATTAGAGTGCGTGCCTCCAGTGCTTGAATATGAAGCTCCAGTCTTTGGGGGGCAGGGGGGGAGGATATGGATTCTTACTGCATTGTTTGCTAAGGTTTATGGTGTAAATATGCATGTGTATGCACAGATACGTACACGTACATATAGTTTGTTCTGTTTCCTTCAATGTATGGTTTAAATATAGCTGGGCAAAAGTGTCAGCTAAGTAATTGTTTACCCCTGATGAATCATATTTTGTTATAAAAAGCTTTTGATTAAAGCTGTGGTTGAATTTTCACTTAGTGCAGACAAAGCATATTCTGTCATGCAGATTACAGTATTACTGGCTGGGAGCTCAGTGGTGTTGAATATTTTTTCCTGTAGGTGTGAAAAGACCAGTAAATGCTTGAGTGAGGAAGTTGAGCTCCTGCATAGCTGAGCTTCTGAGTAGCCTTTGTATACCAAGCCATGCACACACATGTGTGTGCAGACACATACAAACAGAACCACTAGTCTGTGCAGGTGGGTTGCAGGGTCTACAGACATCCTGTTGTGTATCTTTTAGTCGAAAATGTTAATGTCATAGAAACACCCACCTAAAACCAGAATGTAAGAACTTAAGAATAGCTGGAAGAAGATAGTGAACTGGATCTTCTAGAATGAGAAAATACATGCCTCACATTGCCTAAAGATGCAAATGTCTCTCTGTTAGAGAGAATGACTGGCTTTTGTCTGTCTGTTAGGTTTTTTGCTTATTTGGTTGTTTGGAGTTGGTATGATTTTTTTGTTTGTTTTAGTTTTTTGGGTTTGTTATCTTTTGGTTTGGTTTGGGTTGGGTTTTTTAAAACCTCAGTTCTAGAAGCAATTTATATTCAACCATTTTCCTTCTGCAGTTGACAGATTTTCTAGCTTAACGCCTTGGAAGATCATGCTGCTGATTTAGAAATTTAAACTCACAATATTTAATTTTCACTGCTTTTGCGCAACATGATGGTTACTAAACTTGTCATGATGAACAGTTTGTCTTGAAGATAGTGGAGAAATGGTGGCCTTGTACTGCCTTTCTCATCTTCCCCTTTTGAACCCCAAATACATTAAAAATATCAAAGAAACAAGCTTTCACAAAAACTGAATAGCCAAGAGATTTGTGACATCCTGTGAAAAATGTGGGTACCATGCCTGGTTCCTTCCTGTTAATTTTTTCTTCAACCTAATGATGATTAGAGTATCTTTAAGCCTAATGTTAAATATCACTCAAGAATAGTTGCATTTTCTTGCTCAATTGCACAGCCATTTATAAGACTTATTATAGTTTATGAATGTGTTTATTACACACAGGATTTGATGAGGAGGAAAAAAAAAAAAAGAAACCAAAAACCCAACCCAAAACTTGGTTCTTTGGTGTTTCTGATTCAAGAAAAACAGTAATGGCCTACTGTTGGGTTTATTGTACTTTTAATTAAAGCAGCTGCTATTGGCCATTCTCTGACAGATTGATAAGAACCATTGTTCAGATACAATATGACAATTGCTGCCTTCCTTGAAACCATCTGGTTCTACCTCTGTCCTCAGTATTTTTAACATTGGTCAGAAATACCGTAATACTCACAAATATTCACAATAGCTCAGAGTTTTTGTGTAAGTTTCAAATACTTAGATTTATTTGGTTTAGATAATTTAATTTAATGGAGGGAATAAGACTTAACTTTTCATCTTGTCTCCAGCCCAGAATTAAGAACTTTTAGACTGGCTCTGAACAGGATAAGGTGGTCTAGCAGAAACTTAATGTAATTTGTGACATTTTGGTTTTGTTGGTTTGTTTTGGATTCTTGTACTTTGATTTGTAATGTTATATAAACATTCAGACCTAGAAGTACACTTTATAGTGTCTCCAGCACTTTGCATCAGATAGGCATAGAGTACTTTTTAACAGCTACACTAGAAATAGAAACTAGAAATAGAATTAAGTCAGGTGAATGGGTTCCCACTTTGAGCTGGATTTAGACATCTCTTAGATCAAGAGATAAAAATGTAGTTTGTCCATTCACAACTTGATAAAGGGGTAGCAAACTCTTGATTACAAGATACTCAGAATAATTGAATTCCTCACTCAGTAGTATGAATGCAGCCCCTAATTGCACAGGCTTAGAGGACTGTTCAAGGCTATTTGCTTTTTCCAACACTGATCACAAATCTCTGAAATTGCTGTAGTTAAAATACTGCTAATGACTAGCTCAGTTACCTCCAAAAAGATTTTGTGACTTTGCAGTTTAGCATTTTGAGACAGACCCAGTTATCAAATGAGCTCTTCTTCCTTGTCCCTGTGTTTTTATTCTTCCTAGGTGCAGTAGAGAACACTTCAGGATTTCAAGGGCATTCCTAGCAGAAAGTACATAATGATACTAATTGCAGAACTCTCCAGGTACTTGTCAAAATCCTGAAAAGATTGGCATGCACTGACATTGTGTATTCAGATAAAGCTTGCAAGTGGCATGATGCTTGGATTTACTACTGCTGCCAGGAGCAGGGATAGTCTGCTGCTTATGAATTGCCTGTCAACAATGCTGTGCACTTATGGAAGCTGCTTGCAATTTAATGCTTTACCTGAGGTTTCTGGGGCATGCCCTACTGGCTCTTGACAAAGTATCATGATAGTTGAAGAAAGGACAGAAACAGTCACCTGAGCACTAAGATGAAAAAAGCTATTAAGACCTTAAATAAATCAACATTGGTAGATCCACACACTTGGGAATTTTATGCTGAAAATTGCATCTAGCATGGAAGTTAAAGTTAAGCATGTGTTTAGAATGTACAGATCTGTTTTGCAGTCCTGATTGTTATTGAGGTAACTGAATAGCTCTCTCTAAATAATAATTTATACATAGGTTATTAATGAAGATGAGAGTCTCAAGTGAATCAATCTACCCAAATTTGCAAGAGGAAATCTGAGTCATGCAGATGTCTAAATGTTGACTGTACTAAAAATACTCACCCTGGAAATTCAGGTTGTCACCTCCCTTAGTGTGTGAAAGAAGAGTGTAGATAAAGAAAAACTGGGGTAAAGGGCTTGCAAAGATAGTTCTTCAGAGTGGTGCTTGAAGCTTCACCTCTAGAAGCTTGCCCATAATCCTGTACAAACATGACTAGCTAGCTGGAGCTGAATGATACTGGTACTGTTCATCTGCGATCTTCTGGAAGGTTGAAAACCTCATAAGGTACTTGTATGTAGTTACCCTTTGTATTTGGAAATCTAATACAGCATTGCTTTCCAAAATATAACTTCCTCTGATTATGTTTTCTTTTTGCAATGCTAAATCTGGTATAGGTTGGTATACCCATGGGGGAAAGCGAATGAGTCTATGGTTATTTTTCTAAGTTGCATGAGAACTTAATTTGGAAGTATATTAATTACTTCAAAACCCACATGATTTGTTGCATAAATTACTTTGTTCTGATTTTTCTGGAAGTCTCCAGATGACTGGAAATTGATATTTTCATTGCTTGTCTTATTTCCTAACACTTACTGAAAAGTAAATTTGGGTCTCCTAAAACTGGTGTTTAAATGTGCTCAGCCCTCTAATGCCACTTGTCATTCGCATGTTTCTCAGAGGATTTTTAGTATCTGTAAAAAAAACCACCACCAACAACAAAAAAACTCACAAAAGCCCTAATTTCTTTTATTCCCTTCCTAACCTGTTTCATTTTTAGTAGTGATAAAGCAATCTCCACTTTCTTCTAGATTGGCTTCAGCAACCATAGTGAAAATTTTTCTCTATTATATTAAAAGTTCCCCAGCTTTCTTCTAGTCATATCATTAGAGAATGAAATTAAGAGAGTACTAAAAAGAAGGTCTACATGCATGGACAGATTGTCACTAAAGAAGGAGCTTAGTTTGAGATGAAAATATTTATTTGAAGGAGTCATTCAAGGCACTGTTTAAATCAGTCTTGTACTCTCTTTAATCAGCATGCACCACTTGCAATATAGATACAATAATTAAAAGAAAAAAATCATTGCACTGATCTTTCAAAATAAGCAATGAAACTGTACTCTTAAAAGCAATCCTTCATTTTATGCGATGGCAGTGTAATATGAATGTCTTAGCCCAGTTATCTGGATAGTAGCTATCATGGGAAAACAGCTTATCATTTGCGTCATAAATGTGCGATTGACAGTGTCAGTTTATCTCAGGATATAGCCATTGTTGTTTTTTAAGAAAATGGAAGTAATACAATAATTGATGCTGAAATTTGCTTGTATCACACACACAGATTTAATGGCTGTACTGAATTGCTGTGCGATATGGAGGCTCAAGGCACCGTCAGGGACCTTTGAGTTTGTTTCATGCAAATACTTGGGAGGGAATCCATCTAAATCCACACAAAATCATCAATAAATATAAGAAGGAAAAGTGCCACGGAGAAATAATTGGGGTTTTCACAGTTTCGAGATTTTCCACAGTTTAGAGACGGGAATACGAGCCAGATCTGCTGGGTCCTAGTCTTGTCTACCCTGTGCTGTACCCAATTTTCCATAGTTGGTTTTTTTTTCCCTGGATTATGGCTTGAAGGATATGTATTTGTTGAGGATATTCTGAAGTCTTTACACTGACTCTGTGTAAACATTTTTCACCTGCTTATGAAAGTGAAAATTAGAATAGCAATATGCTGGAGCAGCAAGAGCAAATCCAATATAAGCTCTAAAGTGCTTACAATGTTGTGCACATTCTTCATGCTATAAGATGAAACTCTTTACTGTACCATAGATGTATTATTAATAATGCCTGAACTTAAATGGAATCCTCTTTCATCCAACCACTCCTGGAATTGGAATGATTTATTAGAGATACAAAAAGAAAAATTGCAAATTTTCAATTTTAAGTAAATTGGACGACTTTTTGCTATTATTGCTTACTTTCAATCCTTTTGCATTGCACATTGGATGTTACTGTAAGATCAGAGTGTGCATACCCATCAACTTTTAGTCAAAGTGAAATGCAAAACCGGAATATTCTGAATTTTGTTTATTTTGCAGGCCTTTTCTCTTAATATTTGGGAAGGAAAATTTAAAAGTCTTTTTAAAAACTATATTATGACATTTCTTATTATTAAATAAGTAGAAGACCTAGACAAATTGATGGCCATTCTGCATGTTATGTTTGATATTCCTTGAGAAATAAAGCTTTTGCGGCTAGCAACTGAGAAGAGTAAGTTTTCTGTGCTGTAGCCCAAAAAGGAATAAAAAGGAGGTAAGGAGACATAATGAGTTGTCCATCAAGACTTTTTTGACAGGTTCAGACTTTTCTAATTTAGATAAATGTTAGTTTTGTTTGTAGATGAACTAGTAGCCATTTTCTGATAGTCATAATAACAAAATTGTTGTTTGAACCAATTGGAATCATACAATATTTACAATTAATGGAAAACAGAAATAGAAATTTCTGTGTAGGATTAAAGCTTGTATGCATACATAATTTCTATATTTATTACTTATTTCTTTTATTTTGGATAAATGTATCACCACATGGAAAGGTAATGGAAAGGACAGAATGTGTCTTTTGGTCAGGCCAGAGATTTTAAACGTCAGAGTTCTGGCTTAAAATAGGGATTCCAGATAAGGGCATATAGAATCATAGAATCATAGAATAGTTAGGGGTGGAAAGGACCTTAAGATCATATAGTTCCAACCCCCCTGCCATGGGCAGGGACACCTCACACTAAACCATGTCACCCAAAGCTATGTTCAACCCGGTCTTGAACACCACCAGGGATGGAGCATTCACAACTTCCCCGGGCAACATATTCCAGTACCTCACCACCCTCACAGTAAAGAACTTCCTCCTTATATTCAATCTAAACTTCCCCTGTTTAAGTTTGAAACTGTTACCTCTTCTCCTATCACCACAGTCCCTAATGAAGAGTCCTTCCCCAGCATCCCTTTAGGCCCCCTTCAGATATTGGAAGGATGCGATGAGGTCTTCATGCAGCCTTCTCTTCTCCAGGCTCAACAGACCCAACTTTCTCAGCCTATCTTCATATGAAGGTGCTCCAGTCCCCTGATCATCCTCATGGTCCTCCTTTGGACTCGTTCCCACAGTTCCATGTCCTTTTTACGTTGAGGACATCAGAACTGTATACAAAACTCCAAGTGAGATTTCACGAGAACAGAGTAGAGGGGCAGGATCACCTCCCTTGACCTACTGGTCATGCTTCTTTTGATGCAGCCCAGCATACGGTTGGCCTTCTGGGCTGCAAGCGCACACTGCTGGCTCATGTTCATTTTCTCATCGAACAACACCCCCAAGTCCTTCTCCACAGGGCTGCTCTGAATCTCTACTCTGCCCAACCTGTAGCTGTACCTGGGATTGCTCCGACCCAGGTGGAGGACCTTACACTTGTCATGGTTAAACTTCATCAGGTTGGCATCAGCCCGTCTCACAGGCGTGTCAAGGTCCCTCTGCATGACATTCCTTCCCTCCAGCATATCAACTGAACCACACAGCTTGGTGTCATTGGCAAACTTGCTGAGAGTGCACTCAATCCCACTCTCCCTGTCACCGACAGAGACGTTGAACAAGACCGGTTCCAGCACCGATCTCTGAGGGAAACCACTTGTTACTGTTCTCCAGCTGGACATTGAGCCATTGAGCACAATTCTTTGCGTGCGGCCATCCAGCCAGTTCTTTATCCAGCGAGTGGTACACCTATCAAATTAATGTCTCTCCAACTTAGAGACAAGAATGCCATGCAGGACAGTGCTTAGCACAAGTCCAGGTAGATGATATCAACTGATCCACCCCTGTCCATCAGCTCTGTACAACCATCATAGAAGGCCACCAAACTAGTCAGGCAGGATTTCCTCTTTTGAAGCCATGGTGGGTGTCACCAACCACCTTGTTGTTTTTCATGTGCCTTAGCACGTGTTCCAGGAGAATCTGCTCCAAGATTTTGGCAGGCGCAGAGGTGAGACTGACTGGTCTGTAGTTCCCCGGCTCATTCATTTTCCCCTTCTTGAAAATGGGGGTTATATTTCCC
>JARCZZ010040495.1:5427-15750 GCA_030323915.1 Brotogeris chrysoptera
CCTCCCTGGCATAGCATGAGACTCAGAAAGTCCTTGGCCAGACCAAAACACTACCAAGCAGTAACTGAAAACACTGGGGTTATCAGCGCTGCTCCCAGGCCCAAAATCAAAAATACAGCACTGCACCAGCTACCAAGAAGGAGAAAAATGACTGCTGCTGCTGAACCCAGGACAATCACCCTGGGTGCTTCACTCAGAACTAGTGATTTCACAAAACTTCCAAGCTACTGACTCCTGTCTGTCTGCTCTCCAGAGGCTTAGGCTGGCCTAAGTGCTCTGCTCAGCTTCTGGCACAGGTTGAAATGCTTTAGCTGACAGTGGATCTTACCAGCTCAATAGGCTGGGAGCAGAGTTCATCAAGAAAATATGTTTCAGTCTTAAATATGTTGGGTTTAAATATCTATTTCTTAAGAATAAACAAAACCAACAAGAATGACACCACTTAAAAACAGTTGGTACCTAAATGATGAAAGTAATCAGAATAAACTGGTTTAGTTTGTAGAATCTAATGGGTTTTCTTCTTTAATTAGTTCAATTTCTATCCTACACTATCCAGCAAGGAAATAGTTGCAGGAAGATGTAAATTATTTAAAAGGGTTCATTTCATCAGACTTTTGTGTGACTTCACTTTAGACTTGATTGAACTAAGGTGGAACAAGGATGTTTAGTCCATTAAAACCAGAATTACAAACTTCAGTCAGAACTGCACTGGTTTTGGACTCTGGTGTCTTTGTGCAGACTATGTTTAGTTTTAAATTAAAACTCTGCCTATTCTCCCAAAATCTGTCTAGTTTTGCCCACAGGTCTCCTGCACACCAGCATCAGCATGTTTCCTGAATGTTACCTTGCAAACCTCATACATGTGGGAATTACTATGAAATAAAAATAAGCTTGGGCTTGTTCACATCCACCTGCTGTTCGCAAGATGAAAACACACAGGAAAGCAATTTAGAGGGACAGAACACTTTTTAATTGAAAAAAAAAAAAAAAGGTTTTATGGACGCTTAGAGCATCAGCTGAATTGTGAACCAGAGGAGAAACATGTCTTAGACTTACTAAAATCTTCTGTACAGCACAATACTGTTAAATACCTCAGAGGTCTACCAGGAATCTAAAATTCTCTAACCAATTAAAACAAGCTAATTCAAGGCAGCAGCAAGTATCAGGCCTTTTTTTATAAGTGTTTCCATGCTTTAGAGTTTTTAATACACTGTAAATTGTCAAATATTTCAAAGCTCTATTTTCTTCACTTTTGTGATTTTTTTTCCCCAGACTTACTAAGGTATTTCCTGCAACCAGAAAAGACTTGGTTTTGTCTTACCCCAACCTTTTGTAGTTTCCCAAGTTTCCGTATTTCTCTTGCATATTTGAAAAAGTACTATTGGGATGAATAAATGCTTTTGCTGACAAACAATGGTTCATCTACAGCTGCAGCAAAGTGTGCATCACCCCAAGTCCCATTAAAGGCTCACTTAAATGAGCAGCAGTTTTCCATCGTCAGTTCTGTCCTCCCCAGTTTTCAACTAGCTCAGGCAAAACCACATACCTTTTTCCACTACAACAAAATCAGTCCTATGGAAAAGACTGGGAGAGTCTGTCTTTGTTGAGTCCTGCTCATTAGTTCTGCCTTTCCAGGTAGTGACATCCTCTTCAAGATGGTTACAGACTGCAAACAACCGCTAAACAAGCACCCTGTAACTCTTTTTAAAGCCTTTTGTGTTTCTGACCAGCATCTCTTATCATTTACCATCACTTTCTCTCCCCCAAACAGCAGTATTAGACGTGGGTCCACCAGTCCTTCAGCCATGTCCATCTATCCTTGCAGCCTGACGTGATCCATGGAAACAAGTGGTAAAACGAGCCTTTCCTGAGCTGTGCCTGAGATGTAACCCTGTGCAAAACAAGAAGATGAATGTGGCTAGCTGCTCATTGCTTGTCTACCAGGAAGGACATCGGGGGCCAATTAAAACTTTTTGAAATACCAGGAACCATCAGAATGCACAACTGCTATCCACGAGTGTGCATTTGCACCATTGCCCCCACCTATTCCCGAATGTTAATGTAGCACCTCATCTTTATTTTCTCCCCAGCCTCCCACCATCCAGGTTCCTAATTTGTGCTTACTCAGGTCAGGCTTTAGGCCTTTAAGCAGTCTCTTGATACATAATATTAAGTGTAAATATTCCACTGACACGACTGGGTATGCTGTTGTATTCAGTCACACTCTGATTCAGGGTTTGCTTGAGAGCTGGTCAGTTTGGGTAGTTTAGCAGTGGATATAGAATGTTTCCACCTTACTCATGGATGAGGTAAATCTGAGAAAGTGTGCTTACATCAGTAATTTCTGGTAAGCATTTGTCATTTTATTGGTTAATAGAAATTAAAGTAATTGACAGAAATGTGCTGATTTTTATTATTTTTTCTATTGAAGAACAAGCTAACAAACAAGACTGAAGTGGTTTTCACTTTGTATCTTCTGCTTTAAACTGACTCTTACAATACATAAACAGGAAAAAAAAAAAGTATTTCAGTTTATTGAAATATAGTTTTCTGTCTACTCCAAACACACTTGTTATGGTTTGTCTTCAATAGCTTTGTCTGGGCTCTGTTTACAACCAGGTTTTAAATTCCAGATTTTTTTTGAGAAACGCAGCTCCTGCCCAGTGCTGCTTAATGGCAGTTCAGATGTTCTTACAGGGGAGTGCTCCACAGGGCAGTGCATCCCTTTCTAAATCAATACTGTAAAACACCAGAAATATTTTTGGCCTTAACTTTGTGCAGAATCACATCCTCAGAGTGGCAATGTTTCCAAGGCACTCTCCAGGCTTAGACAGCTTAGAGCTATGAGGATCTAAGTGAGTACAATTAATCTCCAGGCTGTAGGAAGGCTACCAAAGAGTCCTATTAGCACTGAAGCTGCTTTGACTCAAAAGGATCTATAACACTTATTTGCAAGTGTTTAGAGTACATTATTTGCATTTGTGAATGTAATGAAAAAAGTATTGAATTTTAATTAGCATTTTCTGGCTCTTCTGGGAGAACTGATTCAATCCACAGGTACTTTCAGCGTATTTCAAGACAGCATTGTGGGCAAAATTCAGAATAAATTCTGATGTTCTGCCATTACAAAACACACCTCTAAAGCATAGATTTTCACAAACTACCACTATTGTACTATAATTTGTTTTGTTATTTTAAATTTCTGGTAACTGCTGAGAAGAAAAATTAAATAAATAAAATAGCTGATTTTCTTTTATGAAACCAAGCTTCAGCTGTAAAAATGTTTGGGTTTTTGTTGTACTGCACATAACAACGTTTAGATCTACATGCTCCAGAATAAATAATTGTACTAAATGTCCATGTAAATATTTCAGATAGAAAAATACACAACAGGAGATAATAAATACTGTAAGTCAGAATGGTCACATAATGTAGGATTGCTATTCATCTGATGAGAATGGATGTACTATAAACAGGCCTTTCAGGTAAGAAAGGTAGCTAGAATAATAAATATTTTAAAATAGATCTTAAAAAAAAACAGGAAGGTTGTGTTTACAGAGAAAGTGAAATGCCTCAATTTCAATGAATGTTATTAATGTGTGGACAGAGTTGAGACATTCAGATTCCTTAACCGTTCGTTTCTTTCCCTCTTTCAATCCATTTATATCTTTAACTGTTGGCTCTACACTCCAAGTAGATTTAATTTTTTTTTTAAATGCATGTTTCCAAACTTGGAATAATTAAGAAAACTTTTTTATTTATCATAATTACTTCACTAATGTGAAACTTTAAGTTTTGGACTTAACAAGAATCAATCTCACCTTCTGTCAGGAAGGACATGACCCAAGTGAATCAACTGTCAACAACTCCCTTTGCCCAATGTGGAAGGTCTTCCAGAAGATCAAGCCTCAGAAAAGCTGATGTGGTCCTTATCTGGTCCTTAGTTTAGTAGAGCAAGCCCCTTTCAGTCTGGCCTGAATGGTTACCTAGAAGCTGTCAAGAATAACTGGTGCTCTGTATGTGTCTGTGTGTGTTTCTTCAGGATTAGCAAATAACATTCATATATAGGAAGTTAAACAAGAAGGAATAGTGGCGAGGTCTCCATCTGAACCACTTGACCACATGAAGAACAGGTGCTCTGAGAAATAATCTGATCTGAAGACTAGCACTGCTTTAGAACTGTGAGTAATTATAATGAAAACCATGAAGAAGGAAGCAACGTGAAGTGAGTGTGACAGCTGATTGCCAAATGTAGCTCATGCCAGCTATGGTGGTTGACCTTGGCTAGATGAAAGGCACCCACCAAAGCTGTTCCATCACTCCCCTCCTCAGCAAGACATGGGAGAGAAAATATAATGAAAGGCTCACGGGTTGAGATAAGGACGGGGAGAGATCACTCGCCAGTTACTGTCACATGCAAAACAGACTCAACTTGGGAAAATTAGTTTAATTTACTACCAAACAAATCAGAATAGGATAAGAAGAAATGAAAAAAAAAAATCTTGCCCCCACCCCTTGGCCTTCACTAGTGGTGCATCTGTCTTAGAACCAGCTGGCGTCAGCTCCATTGGACATGGGGGAAGCTTCTAGCAACTTCTGACAGTGATCACCCCTCTAGTCTGCCCCACTACTAATACCTTGCCACGCAAACCCAATACACCAGAAAAAAGCAATAAAAAAAGCAATAGCTTTTCCTGTAACAGCTAATTTTATAGGCAACAGAAACATGGTAGGGGCCATATGATGCGGTTTCAGTGCAAAGTTTACTACAGTGAGGCAATTTGGAGATCACAGTCTTAATTCAGGAATACAGGATTAGTACAATCAATACAGTGATATTATGTCCTTGCCCATGGGAAAGAACCTAATAGTTTTGTCTCAAACCTGAACAGCTCTGTAGCCACAGATCCTGTGGTCTTCACAGAAATCACACTGGATAGGAATGTTTACAGGCTCACTCTGGGTTCCTCTGAAACCTGGCACTTGATGAAACAGCATGTCCCTATGAGAAAAACTCTGCAAAGGAATAAGCATCATCAGAGTACTCTTTTTTCCAGTACATCTTCCACAAAGGTATCTGAATGGACCATACCCTTGCACTGCACACTATTTGGTCCCAAAGATGAGCACAGGTGGTTTATGGCATTTACAGGGCAGAGTTAAGAACTGCAGTACAGAATTTGGCATGTCTGGAATATATAGGAAAAACTAAAACAGTCATTGTGTTGCTCGTCTTCCACATTTTACATAAGCTCTTGGTATTCAACATCAGTATCTTGATCGTGTCTTATACATGCACGGTCTGCATCCATGTGCACATGTATAACACCATCCAACACCAAATGAGAACATGAGATGGTTGGAAATAGTGTGTCTTTGAATAGTTTGAAGTAAATAGGTTTGACTCTACAGACTTGGAAGATGATCTTGAATCATCTCTGCTACCTGCTATGAATAGCTAGCACAGTTTTTTAATTCCTCCATTGAAATTCTGCCCCAGCTCCAGTTCCCTCATTGCAAGCGTCCCATTCATCAGCTCTTTCATGCTGTTTCAATTAAATCCTATCGTGCTCTGAGGGAATGTAGCATCCGCTCTGGAGTAGAATTTCAATTCAGTAAACAGGCCTGTAAATATGCTGCTCTGGATAAATTGGCCATCAGTGTGATAGAAAGAAGTAAAGTAAAATGTGTGATTACAGCTAGTTTTTATGTGCTAGGAGGCTGCTGAGACATTGCTAGGAGCAGGAACTGGTTTTGCACCCTGTGCTTATCTGGCAGTTTTGTACCTGTTTTATATTAGCTATTTGCAGGCAAATGTTCTATGTCTGACTGATACTTCTGTCTTGGAAAGCTACTTTTAAAATAATCTTGACCTAGATTTTTGTAATGAAAAGCAGCAGACAGTGCCAGAAAATGTTGTGCTCTTAGTTCATTTCATTGTGCATTTCATCTCCATTCCTTAAACACAGTTCATTTGAAAGACATGAATTTAATCCAGGGTGGAAGATTGATGGACCAGAGCTTATATTTTAGGCTTGTGTGGATTTCAATCTTGAAATGTGTTTCTGCTGGTGGAAGAGGGGGCTCTCCTTTTGTAGAGGTTATTTCTGGTTTCATCTTTGCTTGGTTTTTCAGTCCTGCTGGAGGCAGTAGCGATGGTTTGGGCATCATCCCAGAGGCCAAGACAGCTCTCCCTGCTTCTCTCACTACCCCTAAATCTGACCCCAGAGCCTCAGCAGTGGAATAGGGTAATCTCTTTATTTCAGTTCACTGGCCAGGAGAGCCTTTGGGCTGTGGATCAGCAGTAGCCACCTCATTTGTCCAGCCTGGAGAATAAAAGGCTCCAGGAAGGCCTTAGAGCACTTTAAGTGCCTAAAGGGGCTGAAAAGAAAGCTGAAGAGGGATTTTTGACAAGGGCTTGTAGTGACAGAGGGGAGAATGAGATTACATATTAGGGAGAAATTCTTTACTGTGAGGGTGGTGAGGCACTGGCACAGGTTGCCCAAAGAAGCTGTGGCTGTTCCATCCCTGGCAGTGTCCAAGGCCATGTTGGATGGGGCTTGGAGCAACGTGGTCTAGTGCAAGGTGTCTCTGCCAGAGGCAGAAGGGGTTGGAACTCCATGAGCTTTAAGACTGTTCTATGATTCTAAACTGTTTTATGATTCCATGATTTGGCGTCCTGGGGATTGAGCAAGTGTAGCCTGGTACCTTATACTAAAATACTCAAACCCATTTCCTGTCTCCCCAGAGGGATTGGAATGCTGCAGGAATTTCATGCATCACATATTCCACTGATCCTCCTAAGCCTTTTTACCTTATAGAACATGTCCAAAATTGAGGAAAGAGCACTTAGGAGCAAAAACCTTTTACCTTTTACCAGATAAATCTTGCCCCAAGCCTAGATATGCAAGGAAAACTATCACATCTAGGACATGGTAAATGGCAAACAGAGCAACCCCCCCAAAAAAAACCCCCACAAACAAAAGCAGTCATGCTTCCAGGCTGAAGTCATCTGGTGACTCTCCTTCAAAATGCTGAGTTCAGCTAAACTCAGGCAGGAAAATGTGCAAGAAATAATTAAATTATGACTTTAATATCAAAGTGAGTTTCCTAAAATAGAAACATTTGCAGAAAGTATTAGCCATATTCAAAGGAGGATGCCTTTTGGAGCATATTAAAAATGCTGATTTGGAAATAGCTTAAACTGCTTATTGCTGGCAGCAGGGAGAATATCTTGGGGGGGAGATGATCCCTCATATGCAGTCTTCCTCAATATCTGCTGTTGCTTACCTGCAGACATGACACCAGTATAGAGGATCTTTAGTTGGTTGGGGTTTTTTTTGTTTGTTTGCTTGGTTGGGGTTTTTCTATGCAAAAAGCAGCTGATACCCACTAATAGGTGTTCATTGACTATTCTATGATTCTACGATCTGTTTCCCTATGCAGGCGAGGAGCAGATTTTACACATTCTTGTTGCATCCTGCCACATCTGCTCAGGTCACCATCATGGTGCAGGGAGGCTTCCATGACAGGAACAAAGGAAGTGTACATGAATAGACTCTTCAATTATGCACTCTCCAGAGCTGGAGCTTAACTTTCTTCAATGTCACATAGCACTGTGGAATAACATTATTTCTGCGATGACTTCCTTTGCTTTGTCACTCCCTGCTCAGAAGTGCCTGCAGCAGTGATGGGCTGGTTGTTGGCTGCAGTGATAAGGGGCCCCAGTATGTAACCAAGAGCAGCCATCCCTCTGGGAGACTGGGAGGTTGCAGGCCTGACCATGGACTCGACAGTGTTCAGTTAATGGTTGGACTAGATCTTAAAGGTCTTTTCTACCCTAAATGATTCTATGAGTCTATATGTCTCAGTAGCGTTCATTCAGCCTACTGAATATTGATAAATTTTGCTCATCCCATGATGCATTTCTTTGGACAAAGAGGAAAAAAAAAAAAAAAAAAAAAAAAATCCCCAAAAAATTATCTGAATTATTTCTTTGTGCTACCTTGTGCTCATCTTGAAAACATCCATGGTACCATATATACAAATATGAGGTGTAACAGCTATAGGAAAGGGAAATTAAATTATTCTGATTTCTGGTGTGCTGGTAGTAGTGGATTAGCCTGAATTTCACTGCTGCATATTGGTTATGTTTAAACATGAATTTTCTTGCCTGTATGCTATCCTCACAGCACCTACAGCATATGGAGAATACGTCCGTAAAGAAGTAAAGTAAGCACATTATATATTGTTCTTTTATAGTGTGCTTTGCCTAGAAAAGCTTGATGGTATGCCATTGCAGGAGTGAGAGTTAAACTGAGATGGTAGGGCCATGATATTCAATGAACTGAATTTTGACAAGCTGTTTCTGTACAGTTCTGTGAAGGCTGAAGAATCCCAGTTATTAGTATTTTTGTATAATCTGACATTGAGACAGCAATGCATGGTCCAAAAGCACCCATCAGAGCTCTTGTGAGTGCTCTTTCACGGCTGTGCTTGAGATCTATTAAGTAAATACAGCTGCATTAACTGCAAGTGAGCTCTATTAGTAGGCTTGATTATAGACTCCTAGTTAATCTCTTCTGTTTTTCTTACAATTTGAAATGCTGTAATTCCCTTCCTTCCTCATCTCTTTCACTGCAGCACAATATTCAAGAGGAACATTCAAGGTTCTGGTTGCCAGATAAAAAAAGAATACTGCACTATCTATCTTCCAGTTGCCCTTGCACAAATGCTGGTCATTTTAGCCAGTTTTCCAGTATCTTTCATAAGATGCTTCTTGTAAGGCATTTTATTTCCCTGTAGGAACCTGAAGCTCAGCAAAATCCATGCCCTGAATAAAGTAGTTATCCACTGGAGGTGCTGCATCTCTTTTTCCTCTCAGTAGATTAATGTTTTATGCAGTGAGATGTGATGAAGCACAGCATACAAATCAACTCAGATGGGAAAGATAGAGCTTACAAGAAGCTTACACTATGTTTGAGGGGAGTTTTATCACCCTGTCAGTACCAGAGACCTACAAAATACAGAATACTGCACACTGGCAAGGTTGGAGTCTCTCCTTGGTCACACAAACACCAATTGCAGGAGGACTTCCCAGGCTTGGGATTGCTGGGATGTATTCACTAGTTTATTTGTGGCCCCTGTTAGATACTTTCAGATATCTTTAGGATCCCTTCCAACCCAAAGCATTCTATGATTCTATGATGATCAGTGGCAGCTATTCAAAAGGCCTGTAGCTCTGTGGTATGCATGTACACTTTGTGCTTCATTTTCTTAGCACATAAAAGACTTCTTGTTGCTTGGTCTGGAGGCACTGTACAAATCACTGACAAACTAATGATATGTGCCAGAGAGTGGGGCTATATATCATCAGAAAATTTCAGATGTCTGTGTTTCTGTGCCTGAGACCTACCTCTAGTTCACAAAGTGTGCAGTTCAGCCTTTGGTCCAAAATTGGGTAGCGTTTCCCCCTTTCCATCCCACTGGTGCTTGGACACTCACTTGGACTTACTCTCTCAACTCCACCAGCACAACAAACATTTCCAGGGCTCTTCTGAAATATTAAGTTTGATCCCCAGCCTGGATGCAACTATGCATCAGCTTGATTGCTTAAGCCAGCAGCATTTAATTTATTATTGGAACAATTTAGCAAAGTCACCAGTGAATTCTCCAGTCTGCTGGTAGGGTGGGGGGTGGTCACTGGGAGGGTGGTCACTGTCCAGGTATATTGTCCAGGTTTAGAAACCTGTATCTGTATCACTTACTAAACTACTGTGTCCTTTGGCAAATAAATTAAATTTTCATGTAGTACAAACACAGTTCTTTTCCTAAACTGCCTCAAAATAAGCACTTTCAAGAAATGCAGGTGGTTCCAGAAAACAAAGTCGGTGCAGTAAAGAAAGGCAAACATTACAGTGGATAAACTCAGAATAGTAAAAAAACCCCAAAAACCCCAAATACAAACACTGTTTGAATTTGGTAGCAAAATTTCAGATTTCAATTTTGCTGAAGCATTTCTGCAGATTTAGAGCTTACATTCAGAATACCACTATACACACAGACCACCTCCACCCAAGTTCTTATGAAAACCTGTGTCCTGGGTTCAGCAGCAGTAGTCACTTTTCTCCTTCGTAGCTGGAGCAGCGCTGATAACACCAGTGTTTTCAGTGCTTGCTTGGTGGTGTTTTGATCTGACCAAGGACTTTCTGAGTCTCATGCTATGCCAGGGAGGGGGGGGAGGCCGGGAGGAAGCAGAGACAGGACACCTGACCCAAACTGACCAAAGAGGTTATTCCATGCCACAGCACGTCATGGCCAGGA
>JARCZZ010040497.1:0-28597 GCA_030323915.1 Brotogeris chrysoptera
TTCCTTTCCTTTCCTTTCCTTTCCTTTCCTTTCCTTTCCTTTCCTTTCCTTTCCTTTCCTTTCCTTTCCTTTCTTCCCTTCCCTTCCTTTTCCCCTTCCCTTCCTTTTCCCCTTCCCTTCCTTTTTCTTTCCCTTTCCCAGTGGAGCAGTGGGAGATAGAGATGTTGCCTGGCCTTCCTGCACTAGAAAACGTCCATAGGTGGACTTTCCCAGGACTGGAGCAGTTATCCTGAAACACAGACCCGTGCAGCAGCCCCCTCAAGCATCCCTGGTATCCCTGTGCAGAAGGAGCAAGGACAAGCGATGAACTTCTGCACTCGGTGTTTGGCATTCTCCTCTGTCCTCCCCAGGCTCTGGGTGCCTTGCCAAGGGGTAACAGGGGATGCACTCACTTCGTTTCTGTTTTTGCAGGTGCTGGTCTGAAGAGCAAACGTCGCTGTTTATAAAATACTTTGCAATTCACTTCCTGAAGGAGCCGCAGATCATTGCAATGTGGCAAAGCCCCCGCAGCAGCCGTCCCGGGGTGGGTGCTCAGAGAAACGCCTGCTACGGCAGCACATCCGTGTGCCATTCTCAGCACATCAGCCCTGCAAGCCCTGCTGTCCCCATGGGCTGTGCATGGAGCAGGGAGGAGGAGGAGTTAAGCAAGACTCACCCAGTCCCTGCCTTAAAAAACCTCCTGGAGAGGAGGGCAGTTTTCCTTCTTGAGGAACATTTTAGGTCTTCCTTGGTTAGAGACAACCCCACAGCCTGGGAACAGGAGGGGGAGAGAAATCTTCATCTGCTCTTGGCATGTCCACTATGACACCCAGGGGTGCTCAGCTGTGTGGCACACTCTGGTTTCGGCTGTTCCCCGCACTGCATATGCAAGTGGGAGGCAGAAGGGCAGGAGGGGGAAGCATCCTGCTCTCTGCCATGAGATGGTCCCATCGCCAGGACGCAGCATTACCGCTGCACCATGCCTGCACCCCCGTACCGTGCTGTCAGCTGTCTCAGGGTGGAGTTGTCTCCCTCAATCTGTCTGGTTTTGATCAGGCTTTCCGTCCCGGAGCCGAGAGACTTCCCCTGATGACAGTTTCGTCAAAACGATTTAATTTCGACACAAATCCCCAGTTTTGACAGCTCAGCATTTTTTGACAAAAACCAAACCAAAACAAGGGGTTCTTGGAAATTTCTCAGCCAGCTGCAAAGTAATGTTGATGAGATTGTACATATTTGGGTGAGAGAAGGAACGGGAAACAACCGTAAGCTTTCCTAGTATAGCTCCCGAGGATTGCGCTTCAAAGCGTGCAACAGACCTGATCAACCCTGGGCCCTTGCAAACAGGTGACTGGGGTGGGATTCAGCCGCTGTCCACCACAATAATGCCACAGGAACCACTTCGGGCAGGAAGCAAAGAAAATTGCAGTCATGAGGCTTTTGGGAGGAAAAGAATCAGTTCTTTTTGCTGGAGCCTATGGAGTAAGTTTGCTGTGGGAAGCGCAGCAGGGCTCCAGTTATCCAGTGCAGCCAGGACGTATCAACTGGAGCGGTGTGTTTCCATCAGCTCACCATCACCAGTGCTGATGTGCAGATAAATAGTAATTGGCTAAGAAGTACCAGGTATTTGAGCCCATCTTACCTTTTAATATTTTCCCTATGTAACAGCAACCCGCTTGCTTGAGATTTTAAGGTCCATCAAGGCTGGGGTGTGTTGACTCCACTTTTCCAAACTGCAGGTTTCCTTCTGCTCTTTTCTTGCCAGCTCTTCGGCTCCTCTACTCATGCCTCCGGCACCCTTAGTCTGGAAAAAGAAAGTAGGCTGAAAAATGCACCAAAGCTGCTAGTGTGTTAAGGGTGGAGGTGTTTTTCTGTTTCACAAGTTGCACTGAAAAGAGAAGGAAATTGAAACCACTGACTCGTCAGAACGTTGCTTCATTTAGAAAAACCCACAAAAGTAACATTGACAAAACAAAACTGTCCTTGCTTTTTATAAGCTCCAAAATATTTATCAAGTCTGTCTGTCTCCTCAGACAGCTCCCAGGATGAGAAGAAGAGACAGCACTCCCTGGGGAAACACATAGGAAGCACTTGGCTGGAACACAGTACTGCCAAGGCTTTGAGGGTCTTGGCAGGGATGGTTCCTGCAGCCCAGGGTGGGACTTGCCTGCACCTTTTGGCACTGGGAAGATGGAAAGGGGGAGAGAATGATGCTGCCAGCAGCAATTGAGTCTCCATGACCTCCCCTGCCACAGGGCTTTACTCAGAGAACCCAGCCATATTCTTGGGTGCTTGCTTTGGAGCTCAGAGGAGGCTGAGAACCAGTTTGCTCTTCCCTGAGGCAGCAGAGAGAGGTTGTGTCAGCCTACCCCATGTCTCCATGTACCTCCAGCCTCTCCAAGGAGCAGGTGAAAAGGAGAGCAGGGCTGCACACAAGGCTTTCTAGCCCTTCAGAAATGCCTGGTTTGCCATGCTTTCTATGGGAGATCAGGGCAAGGAAAAATGTATCTCCTTGGTGCTGGAGAACTGGAGCAGGAGGGAGAAGCTTGATGCTAATTGAAAGCGATGCCTTTGAGATAGGAGAACTTGGAAAATGAGACCTTAAACACGGCTGTGCTACTTATTAGGGGGACCGCAAAGAGATGGAGGGGGGTGAAGGGCTTTTCCTTTTTGAAAAAGTCTTCTAGGTTCCACTGAATAATCCAAATTTACAAAACATCTGAGTTTTAAAATGCTGCAATAATCCACTCATTAGCCCTCGCTGCGAACCAGTGCCTCTGGGTATTTTAAGTGGAAGGTGCAATGTGTGGTTTAGGAGATAATTGCTGCATATGCTTGAACCCCTTAGGAGGTGGAAGACTCTAATTCTGGTGAATTCTTGTGGCTGCACAAGCAGCTGCCCAGCAGGAGGGCCATGCTATGCTGTGCCATGCTGTGCCATACTGTGTTGTGCTGTGCCTGCAGCATGACTAACAGCTGAGCTCCATCCAGACATTCTGCTCAGTTGTGCACCAGCCCTCATGCTGGACATTGATGGCAACCCAAGGAATGGCAGTCTTGAGATAAAGGGGTCATCAGACCACCAGAAGAGATGTTTCTGACCTCAGCTGATGAAACAAGGAGCAGCCCTGGTTCTAGGAGGAGTGCAGAACTCCTGGGGCAGCTCCTGGCTGGATGGGAATACAGAGAAATGATGCAAACCAGAGCTGAGGCTCTCGCTGTGGGCGCCAGGCTGAAATCAGCCCTATCTGCAAAAGGCCAGAAGAAAGAATACTCCTGAGCAGGTCTGCAGTCCTGGAGGTGGTGGGGTCCCAGACAACTCCTTCCGTCCAGCGCCAGATCCCTGTGTGTGGGAGGACACTGGGACACTGAGACACTGAGAGACTGAGGACCATCCCTTTGGAGCCCTGGGCAGGGATATCCGCTTGCAAAGCAGGAAGAAAAAAGCCGGTTGTGAGATGCAGGTGACAGCCCAGTGGCAGAAGCTTCCCTAATCCAAATATTTTCATGAAATACTTCTGTTTTGATGAAGTGGCATTTTCTTTTCAAGCGTATCCCCGTCCCAGTGTGAGCCAGAGGGGCCCCGTGCTGGGAGCAAGCCCAAAGCCCAGCAGCATCCTGTCCCTCCCTGATGCTCCAAACCACCTTCACTCAGGCATGGGGCCCGTTTGAGCCCAGGTTCTACATTCCCCACTGCAGTCAGAGCCCCAGCCAGGTAGGAATGTGTGACCAACAGATTTTAAACTGTGCAGGAGTCAAGCGTCTGACAAAAGCGTCTGACTGCTCCCAGAATTGCCCACAAATAGTTTGATTTCCCAAGCCCTTTAAACTGTGATATTCTAATAACATTTCCAGGGGAGAATTTCATACACACAAAAGATACCGGTGGGCCTGGTTGCCCCTTCCTGCTTGCAAGTAATTCCTTTACTGAAGGATTTTCCTTTCTTTCTGAGCCGCATTCAGAGCGGTGCTCGTCCTGCGGTGCTGCGGCACCAGCCAGCCACCGCAATGTACAATCAGACAGAAGAAATGAACCTGGCTGCAAACACCAGGCCAAACTGACCATCAAGGCTGAAACACACGCACAGCGTTCCACAGAGCCCCCGCTGAGCAGCAGAACAAAGAGGGAAAACACAAGAAGATTTCTTTGAAAAGCTGTTTCCATTTTCCATAGCATTGTTCAGAGGATGTGAAGTTAAGCTGTTTCCCCTGGGGTTTAGCCCAGCCTAAAAACAGGCACATCATCTTTTACCATAACTGGATGCGCCTGCAGAGCCATGTGGCATGGCAGCATCCCCAGCACAAGAAACCAGGGATCTTTGCTGAAGTGCATAGACTGAACCTTGTCAGGATGGTCCTGACCCTGCTGAACCAGCATCCTGCAGGGGACAGGTCTTTGGCAGGGCCCACAGTTGACAGTGGTAGGCAAACACAGACTTATTTTAAGCAAAGATTTAAAGGCCACTGAAAATGTTCACTCATCCTTTCAGTTTGGTGCTGAGGGCAGCCCCGGCTCCAGCAGGCATGTTTTCTCCCCAGTTTTTCAAAGCCTTCTTCCTACATGGGTAACGCTGCCTACGAGTCCTTCAAAATGTCATGGTTCTGGTGCCTCCCCTTCACTTCTGTTCTTTCCAGCTTCTCCCAGTGAGGAGGAGGGAAAACCCATTAGGTTACCCCGAAGACATCCCTCTTTGATGTCTTCATCCTCCCATTATCTCAGTACCCCCTGTGACTCCTGGTGCCATCGGGAACGGTGTTGCCTTTTGCCCCGTTTCATCCGCTCTGTGACATTCATGCGTTGCCATAAGGTGCAGGGAAGGATGTCAATGAGACCCCAGGGGCTTGCCATTAAAAGGAAGATGAGAAACAAGAGGAGACATAAGAAAAAGAGAAGCCCAGACATTTCAGCTCTTTTCTGTTTTCCTCCCATGTCAGAAGTTCCTAATTGGTCTGAGCTCTGTGGGTGCCTCAGGACCCTCCTGGACCACAGACCCTGCATAGGACCCCAGCACATCGGCTTCAGGAGGAGAGGCTGGAGCTGCTGCCAGCCCCTGACTTGCCACTCATCTCCCCACACTCCCAACAGAGACTTCTATTTCTGCAATGATGTGACAGAAAAAGGTGGAATAAGTAATTGCAAAGATCTCAAAAATGTTTTTGTGGTGGGAAATATGTTCAGGGTAAGGGTGAAAAATAAATAAGAAGGACTTGAACTGATGAAGAAAACAGGGTCTTGTCAGAGAGTCCCTGAGAGACCCCATTTCCCATTAATGGAGAAAGCAAATTGGAAGCTAATTGCTGGATTTGTAAAGGGGTTTTAAGTTGTATGAAACAGGATCCGTGTTATGATTCATGTGTTCTGCACACCAAGAAGCAGCTTCAGGAGGCAAGCTGCTTTAGCAATCAGGCACCAACAGGGTTACTAATGCCCATGGCTCTGAGTCAGTGTGCTGCCCAGCACCCACAGCATGCAAGAAGCTGGCTTGGAAGGGATCACCAGCCCCACCACTGGAGAAGGACCACGTCCCATGGCTATGGGTGTGGGCACATCGGTGTACGGCTGGAGCGCCTGATGGTCCTGCATCTTCCCTCCATGCTCCTGGCCCCCTGCCCTGGTGCTCCCTGTACAGCTTCCTGCCCATTTGCCCTTTATGCCACCCTGCAGGTCAGGGTTTCTGGGGTGGCAGGATGCTCATGGACAATTGTCACCCAAAGCTGATTGACTGAATCTCTTCACCACTGGAGGGGACGCTCTGGCTTGGCAGGGCTGCCAGAGATGGAATTCTTCCTCTACTGTTGCCCTTGCGGAGGCATCTCTGTAGGGATGGCAACAGAGAAGAGAGGAGACACGAAGCTCTGGGGAGCATCATGGCTTGGGAAAGGGGTGAGATGGTGCATTTACTGCTCTTGCTATTTGAAGAGAGAGAAAGAAAGAATTAGAGATAAAATCAGGAGAGACATTTTCCACTAGCCTGATGGCTGAGCGGACTTTGTTCTGGGAGGCTGCGGGGCATCTCATACACAAACACCTCATGAGATGTGGACCTGGGTGCCTCCTGGGGTTTATTACTTCAGCATCATCATTGCAGATGCTCATCTGCAAGTCCTGGTGAGAATCGAACCATCATGATGGGAAAAGCACTTCAGAGCCTGCCTAAACTAGGCCACTGCCCCACACTTCCCCTGCTAGGAAACTGCTGAGCAAATTTCAGAGCTCTCGAAAGTGAAACCCAGGTCAGCACCAGTGTCCTGCAGGCTGTCCCACCAGGCCACTGAGATTGCATCCCCGGAGAGTCATTCCCGTCCCCTTCCAGCCGCAACCCTGCTGTGGTGGGCACAATGAGGCGTCCCGGCTCCGGTGCTGTTACACGGGAACCGAACACCCCCACAGCAGCTCAGGGAAAAGGAGCAGTGTCACACTCAGAGTCTGGCATGTCACTTTGTTACATAGTAACAGGAAAATATTTTATGCATCAAACCCAGTATTTTGGCAAGATCCTTCATACGCACTTGTAAGTGCTTATCTCCGTGCAGGAAGCTGGATGCTGTAGGCCTTTGGACTCGGATGCTTTCTTGTTCTTTGTACAAGACCCTATCTGATGCACGTGCTGCTGCAAAGGGAAAAATAAACACCAAAATATGAATAAATGCCCTGTTTTTAAATGCCCTGTGCACCCACCAAACTGTTTCTGTTCTTAAAATAATTGTATATGTGTTAAATGCCAACTAATTAATGTGCACATATTTAGAGGAGGATTAACAGCAATGTAATCAATGCAGATCTATTATAGCTAATTATGTATGTGTATCTATCACATACCTCCCAATCTTCTATAAATACGGTTTTTATAATCACTTCATTAGCAGGTATCTAAAGTAATGCAAAGAATTTGCAATACAAGTTAGATCCTGGCTCTGCTCCAGCTCAGGTAATTACACCCTGGCCTCACTCAATCCCTCTTCAACTTCCCCTGAGAGTATATTTATTTTTAACTTCCTATCTAAAAATGTCTAATAGCATCACTGGAAACCATGGGCCATGTTGCACCCCGAAAGGCACTGTGGCATGGCAGCAGAGGCTGTGATCTCTCTGGAGTGAAACTCAGGACGCACTATGTATGTTTAGTCCATCAAAAATTGTGATTAGGTTATTATTAGTCCCTGCAGAATATCAGTAACAGCTTTCTTGTCTGAGGAAAAGATGCTGTTAAATAATGAGGAGGATCCGAGAGGGTTGTTGGATGAAATCTATCAATCTGTCTGTCTGGGCTCATGCACCACACTCATTGCTGCACTCCCCAGCCACTGCCTTCCTTCAGGGACCAGTGCTGAAACCCTGCTGGTGTTACAGCTCTTGTTGGGTATAACCCACCCTGATATAACACGAGTGTGTAGAGGAAGAGAGATTTGGATGTACTTGGACCCCACTAGAAAGCCCGGTCCTGGGGATGCTCAGCGTGGAGCTATGGGAAGGACATGGGAATCGGGCTGGGAGGAAGAAGATGATGGGCTGGCAGCTGGAGGGGAGTGTTTCCTTTCCGCCTTTGCCCAGGCTGCAAGGCTGCCTCTGGGTTTTGCAAGCACCAGCCTCTGCTGGATTTGTTTTTCTCTTTTTTTTAATTTTATTTTTCCCTTTCTTTTTTTTGAGCAATGACCTTGGGAAGAGAGCGCTGGGGTGGGATCTGTCATGCACGGCAAATAGCAAGAGGTGGCAGCTGCATAAACGTCAGGCTGTCCAGAGGGCTCAGGAAGCAAAGAACAACATACATGTTTTACCACAAGCCCAATTACACTGGGGTTAAGTTTGGCACTTCAGTAGTCAAAACATCTTTCAAATGTCTCCTCAGGCTGGAAAACCCCCTCCAATAGCCACAGAAAAGAGGAAGCGTAACCCAATCTGCTGCTCCAGATTATTCAGTGTTCAACCATGTAATTGAGATTAATCACTTCTGCCTCTGATGCCCAGAAATACCTTTCATGTCTGGAGCACTCTTCCCTGTTCTGAGAGACTTGAACTTTGATACTTACAGGGCAATGGAAGTGGAGGGGGAGAGGGCAAGGTGGGGATCCATCAGCCAGGCACGTGTACCAGCAAAGCAACTGCTCACCAAGAGTCCCAAGCTGGCCTACAAGATGAGACACTGCTTGTGCAAGAGCCTCAAGGAAGCAGCTTGCCTGCTTCATCATCTCCGACACCCAGGTCATGGCAGAGATGAATTACCTAGGGCAAACCCATCTCATACGAGCTTTCCAGGTTCTGCAGTAGCACCAGCCTGGCATGAACCATCACTGCCTGCTCCCGCTCAGGACACAGCACAATTAGACGTGCTGTGCTCTCTGGCTTCCACTGGGCAGCTCCAGGAAGGAGAGGAACACTCTCAGACGCTAGGCATAAATAAGGTTGCTTCCATCAGCAGAGCACTGCTCTATAGACATGTGGGTTTCTTCTTACAGTCCTCTAGGATTCGGTAACATTGATGTACATTAGCCTGAAAAGCTGCGGTGGTTTCCCAGCCCAGAAGAGATGGGAAACTCCCTTTAGTCTTCATAAGAAAAGCATGTATGACCTTGCTTGCCTTCTCCTTCGTGTTGCTATTCATTGGGGCTGATGGTTTTGAAGCACATCCAGCAAGAGGGGCAGAAAAGAAAGGTGCCCAGACCCAGGCGGTCTGTGTTGGGTGTTAAGACCATTCTATTCATATGGAATATGAATATATTCACACAGGGACAGAAGGCACATCCCAGAGGAAAGCAGCCCTGATGGAGTGAGGAGCAGAGGTGTGATGGTGAGAGAAGCCTGGGTTCCTGCACCAAAATGGTTCTGGAGGAGCTGTGCTGTGCAGCAGGCTGTGCTGCTGGCACAGACGTGCGTGCAAGCTTTGCTCTTCCATTTTAACCTAAAGACCCTAAAATGCTGTATTCCAGCTGACAACTAATAAAAACTGTCGTGTCTTGTATCACAGCAAACATCTGCCAGCGGTATGGCTCCCAGTGGGATAAAAGTTCCAACAGGAGTTCAACGTCTTTTGGGGGGCTTGCTGAAAGAGAGCAAAGGGAGAAACAGGAATGTGCATGGCCAGGCTTCGCCTCTGGACGGAGATGCTCCAGAGTTCCTCTTGGCCCACTGCATAGGAAAGGCAGCTTCGGATGAGGATGGGTCAGAACCCAGAGAGACTGTCCAAAGGTCAGCAGCATCCCAGCCGCAGGAGATGTGTGTGACACCCGCTGCCTGGGTAACTTGAGAAGGAGTTAGCTAAGCTGTTGTAAGACGCAGATTTAACAGCATTTCTTCTCCTGCATTAGGTAGGCCGCTGGATGTTTATTGGTTCTGCTCTCAGGATGGGATAAGTTTGCACATTACTGGAGCTTGCACAGAGCATCAGAGCCCCTTCTTGGCATCATCCGCACTTGGCCTTCCATGTGCTTTAAAGCTCAGCACATGTTGTTATATGAGTAGAGCCTCAGTAGACAAGCATTATAAATGATGGGAGAGAGGGAGGTGTCAGACCTGTGTCCTTGCATATTATAAATAGAAACACAGAATCATAGAATAGTGAGGGTTGGAAAGGACCATAATACCAGTGAAGCAAATGCTGCCTGACCCCTCTGTCCTCCCCGGTTGGTTTGCATGGCCGTGTCAGTGCATGCAGGACAGTTGCAGGGCAGGAGTGGTTGCAAGAGGGCGCTGCACCAGGATACTACCCCAGCACGGCCAGGATGCTGCAACCCATGGAGGTGGCACAGAGACTTGGTTCTGCTCTTGTTCGAGTACAGCCCTGGGACCTACATGAGGCTGCCCAGCCACCAGCACACAGCTTCCAGTGCAGTGTGGAGAAAAACACACATTACCAGGAGGACAAGAGAAACCCAAACAAAAGCAGTGTGTGGCAGCACGGAAATGTGTGCGAAGGAAGTGAGTAAAGACCCTACAGGACTTACTAATGGCTTCCACTGCGTGCCTCTGTCTCTTACGAGGTCTTCACTGTGCTAGTTTGGACACATCCCATATCCCACAGACCCTCATTATCCTACTTGTGTTCACCACAGTTCACCATAAATATTTTATGAGCATCCTCTTTGCAAGCCTTTCGTTTGGATTTGCCCAGTGAAACCGTCTGCAGGAAAAGAGAAGAGAGAGGAAACAAATAACAAGAATGATCACTGAAAAGAGTGGGGGGAGCAGAGGGGATGGCAAGGAAAAGAAACCTCTCTCTCTCCTCAGTAACTAGGTTGCCTTGCCTCTGCTGTTGCGTGATAATAGGAGAGCAGCTGCGTCCCTCAACCAAGGATCCTTGAAGAGGGCTTGTTTTCAGGAGTGCTGCCTCTCACATTGCCCAAGGGGACAGACCCCAGCGGAGCCACATCCTGCCAGAACAGGGCAAGAGGAGAGTGAGGAGAGGCAACACAGCCCCAGCATCTTCTCTCCTCCCTCATGGAGACGCTTCCACCTGCTGTGCTGTGCTGTGCATGGCTGTGAGGTTTTCTGGCCAGGAGCTGTTCCACAGACCCCTAACAGCCTTGACAGATAGGAGTCTATAAAGTCTTAAATAAGCACATGTAATATCACACATGCCAGCCTGAGCGTGAGCCCCCACTGAGCAGTGCTGCAGTCATGGAGAGTGCTCCACACACAGCATCCTCATCCTCTGTAGGCTGGCTTGGAGCAGGGGTTCAGCCTGGTCCTTCCACAGGGCAGCATGCATGCAGGGACATCCCTCACCAGTGCAATCTGTTCCCCTGCCTGACTTGGGCACACGTGCCATGGCCTGGTTTGCCTTCGGAAGCTGCTCTTTTTCTCCTCTCCCATCACTGGGTGCAGCAGCCCTGGCCAAGGCTTTCTCTGCTGCGGTTTCCCAGGCACAGTCCGAGCTGTTTTCACCACCGCCTCCATCAGGGGAGAGTCTCCTGCAGCATGCCTATCCTTCTACTTCACAAGCTTCCAGCCAGGACTGGCTGGGAAGCAAGAATTCCATTTAGAGGAAAAAAAAATATCCCTGAGGTTTGGAAATTGGTTTTCATCATCGTTTTGAGGAAAGAGTGAGCTGTTGATGACTACAAGCCAGAAAGGGAGCCTCTGGCACAATTCTCCCTAGCTGCTCATGGCCCTGGCCATGCGCGGCACTGTGGGGTACGAGCCCTGCGGCCAGTCCACATTTCCAGCAGATGCAGGACCTGGGTCAGATCTCAAACCATTCCTGGGCTCTCTCCAGACAGCTTCTGTTATGGACCCCATAAATCTTCCCCGCTGAAGTGCTGTCCAACGTGATAACATTCCCGTCCCGCTGGAGCAGCTGTATTGCAAATTCCTCATCGGCCAAAGCATTTCCCAGACAGCGGCAAGCTGGAGTGGGGAGCGGGCCGAGGGGTGACCGGGGCTGGAGCTGCCCCTTGGATGATACCAGGGCTTTTCTGCATCCCCAGCCCCAAGCCCAAGAAGTTCTTGATGCTTGCGGCCACCCCTGTGTAATTGCCTCTATAGAAGGAGGTAAATGTAACAGTTATCTATCTCCCAAAAAACCCATGTTATCTTGGACCCTTAGCAGACTCCATTTCCCTCCTATGGCTGTGGAGCCCACACACCCTCGAAGGCTTGTAAGGAGCTGCTTATGTCCCATATTTTCCTTTATAAGATGCTTTTTATAAGGTATGTGTTTAACGAACGAGGAGTTGGACTTCCACCCTTTCCTTTGCAAAAGTACGGAGCTTGCCGTTGGGGAATTTTTCCTGCTGAGGTACATTTCTAAATAAATAAATAAAGCAGTTAAATAATTTCCTGTCTAATTGGTAAGAGGATGAAATAAGTGACCTAATCAGCCTTTTCTGTCTCTAATTTCTGCCTGACTCTGACATTACTTGCCCTAACTTGATAGTACAGTAAGCCTAGTGTGTGTGGCAGAGTTACCTCCGTTTACACTGGAGTAATCATTGGAAGCATCAGACTCGTAGCCTTTAAGCTTTTCTCAGCTCATTTTAATCCTATCGAACATTACCTGGAGCTGCAGAGGCCATAAAGCGTTTCTGCACATCCCTGCTCTCCCTGCACAGCCATCAGGAAGCACGGCAGTCTGGATTCTTGTAAAGATGCCCACACAAAGGTAAAAAAGTACCGAACTACCCAAAACAAAACTGGTCTCCTGTGATCCACCACAGCCAACATTGGCTGCCAAAGCGTGTGGTCAGCATCTGATCCTGGCCAGCACAAGAAAAACTGCAACAGCATTTATTTGCTGCTGAGATGGATGAGAAATAGCTAACGCTCTCCTAAGGACTGGTTGGGACCTAGCAAGCAGAAACAGAACCAGAATTAGGCTTCGTCCCTGACAAGGAGGAATTTGGTGTTTCACAACCTTTGCTGTCATGGAGCCACGCCGTACCTGCTTCCCAGTGCTGCTGCTCCCACAACCAGCGAGGGGCTGCACCTTTAACTGCGCACATTGGTAACTGAAGGTTATCTCTCAGTGCCGTACAAAGATGGTCCCATCTCTTCCCATAGATGAGTTTCTTACTCCTCTGCCTCTGTCTGTTGGATTATTTCCCTGGAATTTATCACCTGTTTTCCTTTCTTCAATCCCATCTTCCTAATTACACATTCCTCTACCTTTCTAAATCATTCCCCTCCCCTCTGCTTGCTGACACCCTTTAAACTATTTGAAGGTCAATGGCATGAAACTTCTCTCTTGCTTTTTTGCCTCCACCACCCCAACATGCATAAGTTGCACACTTCAGACTTTTCCCCTGGTATGTTCCCCTCTGTAAACCTGATTTTTCCCTCCTGGTTCCACGGGCAGTCCTCCCAGCATCCAGTTGACAGGCATGAAACAAAAAAGCCATGAGTTGAATTGCTCATCTGCACAGAACAGAATTCTCCCAGCAAGGGGACCAGCAGTCATGCTGAGATGCTGTCCACAAACAATCCCCACAGGTAGCAACATCTGCCTCATCATCCAGATGATCATCCTCTTCCTTCTCCTCCTCTCTAGCCTTCCTCATGCAACTCTCCTTGGGCTTCCTTCTCTCCTTGTAGCTGTCCTCAAGCTCTATAACCCAAATTCTTCTTCATGGCCTTGTATTTTGCAGTGTGTGACCTGAGCCCTTGTTGGACGCAGGCTGGTGTGGGTCCCAGGGGAAGGCACACAGCAAGGTCCCTGTGCTGGGGACGGAAGCCTGCTCCACCACTGCTGCAGCCTGCGCTGCCTGGGTTGCAGACCCCAATGAAATTTATCAATTTAATCCAGTTTAGACATCGCTAACTCCTGCATCCTCCTTCCAGCACCGCCTTTCCCTCTCTCGGTGCCTCATGCCATGACTCCCCCAGACAGCTGGCTTATCTACATGCCATTTATTATTCGTCCTGCATCCACAGTCTGTTTGTTGCAGCATGAGACAGGAAAATAAAGTCAGTTCTGGCCTCAGGGGACCCTGTGCTCTGAAAGGAGAGGTATACGGCAGCGAGAGATGCTGGGGACTTAGGAACAACAGTAGCGTGGGACTTTTTAACCATGGTTTACATTACCCGCTCATTTCCTATGGATATCACGGATGGAATAAGAGTGAGAACCAGCGGATGCACAGGAGGGGTCTGCTAGGGCAGCACGGGAAAGCCAGTTCCTCAGCTGCCCTGAAACACGCTCCTGGTGCCTGCACAACCAGACTTCTCTGACCCACACCAGAGATTAAAGGCAATGCTATTTATTTTTGCCAGTGGAGTAGCAAGGCTAGCACAAAGAGAAACCACTATGAAAGTTCTCCCACATCGGCCCAGGACATACTCCTTGGTGCACAAGTCCATGTGAGGTGATGAGTGCTGGAGATCTGGCAGCAAGCTCTGCTGAGTGTCTGATGCCTCTGGAACAAAGAGGCAGCAGATTTTGCCTCGTATTGGAGCTCATGAGTTGTTCTGCTGGGTGACTGCTGTCAGGGTGTACAAAGGCAGCTGAAGGCTCCGGGACAGGCTGAATCAATGGCATATCTCAGGGCTAGCATGCAGCCCCCAACTCCAAAAGCCACATTGTTGATGCACCAGCATGAGATGCTGGGGTAGGAGCCACACAGGGTGCCTTGGGTGCTGGACTTGGAGATCAAACTGCCCCTGTGCCTTCCCTGCAGCTGCCACTCCTGCCTCTGGGCTGCAGGGTTCTGTGGGGACACGGTGGCATTTATCTGTGGAGCTAAGAGACAGCTGCTGCTGGAGAGGAGCAGTGGGGTTGGCTTCCCCAACCCCACCATCTGCACCGTCAGGAGTACAGTTGAGCTCTCTGGAAAGCCCATGCGCCCACTTTCTCATCCAGACCCGATTTCCCTCTGCAGCAAGGGCCCATACACAGCCTCATCGCTTCACAGAGGACGCATTTCTGGCCCGAGGTGACGTGGTGGTACGTTCCTGCTGTGGCATTTCCCTCTGCTGCTGAGGAGGCTGGATGAGCTCCCTGCGGCTGCCGGCTTGCTTGTGAGCTTATGTCTCTCATGAAGATGAATTTCAGAGGAGGGACCATTCATCACATCTTATACCTACATTTATTTTGGTTCAGTCTTTAAGCATTTTTGCTTCTGATGCTTTGCATTGCGCTGGGGAGGGATGAGTGGAGGGATGAAAGCACAAGCCAGAATGTGGGACCCATCCGTCACACCGCACAGAACCAGGACAGCCTCGCATAATGCAGGATGAGAAAGGCCGATGAGCCAGGGCCAGGTTGTTCCTGCTGGGACCGAAGGTGAACAGATCCATTGCCTCCTATTTAGCACTTCTGTCCCACTTAGTATTTCCTCCAAGGAGCAGTGGCTGAGGGCAGCTTTAGTATTATCCTTAGTAAAGGAAGATGGCTGCAACTAGAAAATGAATTCCCTCAAAATAGGGCAGGCCGCACAGACAAAACAAGCAACTCACATTTTCTTTTCTCTGAGATATTCACATTTTCTCAGTGAAAAAAAAAAAGGAAGAAAGTAAAATTAAACCAAACAAGTTTTGAGGCTTTTGTTTGTTTAGATTTTGTTATGGCTTTTGTGTGTGCATGAATGCGTGTGCGTATGAGTATGCGTGGAATCTCTTGCTCCAGCTTTGTTCCCAGGGGAAGCCGAAGTAGGGAAATAAAAACTGAAGTGGTTTTTTATCATTTCTCCTCAGAAACTGAACAATTTCAGCTATGCAAGGATCCTTACAGAAGAAGGTACTTGAGATCACAGAGGCTTTTCACCACATAGGCATTTTGATGCATTATTTTTTTGATCCACCAGTTTTGAGTACTTAATTTTCTAAGACTTTATTTTTTTGCTTTATGGCAAAAGAGTTTCCCCCAAACCAGTGTTTTATGGTAGCCATTCCCCCTTGCCCAGCCTTTCCCCTGATGACCAAGGATGTGCCAACCCAGGTGACTTGGGTGCAGTTTGCTCCACAGCCCTGCACTAGGGAGGGTGCACCAAAGCCACCGATTAAAGTGGCACCGTGTGGCTTGTGATCTAACTGCCGGAGGAGGGGAAAAGAAAGCGAGCTTGGCCAAAAAGTGTAAATAAACAATGACATATGGTCCGCGGGATCCAGGCAGGGAAACCTCTAATCAGCTTCTATTTAACAAATTGCCTAACTAACACTATGAGCTCATGCCTCAGAGACATGGTAACTGGCCCAGCCCCTCAAGGCTGATTGAGGCACTATTAAAACCACTAAAAGGCCAGAGAGCCTTTGCAGATGCTGCTGCAGGGACCTCAGAGTGTTCACAGTTCCCAGCACCCTGGATTTCTGGCTGAAAATTGAATCCATGGGGATTCATTTCCCCCCCGCCCCGGCCCAAGCTGAGCGAGATTGGAGCCTGGCTCCTTGGCTGCCAGAGGGGGGGACAGGAGCAGCACCCTGGTCCCTCCATGCCACCCTGCTCCCAACACTGTTTTTAATGTATCCTGCTTATCCGCAGACCAGAGCCGCAGACGGACCACAGGACGCAGGGAGAGATAAGGCTCCTCTCACGTTACCCGAAGCTGCCTTTCCGCCACTTGATAGCATTAATTATGACTTATTCCAATATAAAAGAAACCCTTCAGAAAGTTTCCCTCTGCTCTGCCTCCATTCCCATGTCCATTATGGGGACGCCCTCCCCCCCCCCTTCCATAAGCCCATGGGATTTCCCAGTTTTCAGCAATATGAGATACAGGAGTTTCTTTGAAAACGCTGCGCGCTGGCAACTTTCCCACCTAAGTTTCAAATCTCACTGGATAATATTCTCCATATTCCTTTATGGAAACCAGAAATTCTGGCTTTTCTGTGTGCTCAGCATGGCGTCGCTCACCACCGCGCCACATCACTGGGCTTAAACGGGAGTTGGGTGAAGGCAGCTTCATCAGCGGGCACTGTCCTCATTAGCTGCCATTGGGCAATGATGAAGGCTGCAATGCCGGGCAAAACATCCCTCACAAGTAGCCTGCTTGCCAAGAAGCGCAGTTGCAGGTCAACTGAGAGGATGCACTGAATGGCAACGATATTGTGCCCCTCAAAAAAAAAAACCAAACTCATGTAAAATCAGCAAGGTTGAAACATTTTGTTATGCTGGTTTTCCAGGAAAGCTTTCTGATTTTTTTTTTTCTTTCTCTTGGAAATGATGTTTCCAGGCAAAATTTGCCTACGTTTAATTTAAACCCACTTAAGAAGCTTTAAAAAAAAAAATAATAAAGAGAAAAGGCAAATGGACTCTTTGTTTTACAACTGAAAAACTTATTTTGGTTTACTTGAAAGAGGTTTTGGAGGGGGGATTTTTTCTTTTGTTTTTCATTTTGCTGAGCGCAAGCTTGTTTTCTGTCAATGTCTCCAAAGTCTCCTCTTACCCCTGTGGAAAGATGGGCTGCTGAGGGCTGTTAAAGCCACATGCCTCAGCACCGGGGTGGTTATTAAAATCATATAGTCCCCAGAATGGCCATGTGCCTGCAAATAATCAGACGAGTTCTCCAGCTCTTAGGAATTTCCAGCCTAAGTAATAAGGGATTATCCTAAAAGCGCATGGTGCTGGGAAGGGCTCTGAGGGGAACACTCCAGTGCTGTCTGGTCCAGGGTTCCCTGCTAAGAGGGCTTCCTGGGAAACCTCAGTTGTAAACATGGTGAAAACAGGTTTTGCTCCCAGGAGATCAGAGCTGGAGCAGCACAAATCTGATCTAACCCAGTTTCGCTGGCTGCACCCATGAGCATCTCTCTGAAGCTGGAGGAGCACACGCATGCACCTGAGAGTTGAGGGAGGAAGGGGCCTCTTATATTTCCATATAACTTATAAACGGGCCATGCACAGAGGTAACTAGGTCTGATGCTTTCACACATGGTGTGCAGAGGAGACATCCCAGGGGAAAAAGCTTTTGTTCTTAGCACCCCAGGAGGGGAACGGAGCTGAGCACAGGGCAGTAACAGGATAACATGCCCTGAAATATGAGTTCAGCCCAAGGGACAGGCTGGAGGGAATGGAATTGCCTAGCACAGACAAGGACAATAAAGAACTCTAAAAGAGGGGTCCTTGCCCTAAAAAGCCCTTCAATGCAACACAGCATGAGTCTGACACACAGAATCTGCTTTGCAGCAGCCAAAATGGCAGCTCAGGCTGGAAGGATCCTGCCCGAGACCTGAGGGTGTAAAGCAGCCTTGGGGAAAGAGGGACTCAGCCCAAGAAGGCGCCCATCAAACAGGTGCGTGCAAAGCGAATGTCAACTCAGCTAAATGGAAATGTTCCGTCCCAGCCCTCTGAAGTGTAACTGCCAGGCTTCCCGCTGCTCTTAATCTATATCACATTGAGTAGCTAAATATATTCACAGTATAATACAGCAGGGCCTTGCTAATCTGCCCTTCATCATTTGGACACACAGAAATGGGTCTCTCCGCAGCTCAGCACAGGTTTAATAGCGGAGCCATCACACTGATGGTCTCCTATTACCAAGACTTCATCGTTTTGGCAAGGGTGACGGGAGCGTGCTCATGAGGACATTACGGAGGATGCACATCAGTAATTGAAACAAAACTGCAGTTGTCAAAATGAATGAGCAAAGTGTTTCCTGCTGTCCTAACCTTGCCCTTTTCTGATCAGGTTTGTTTGGGAAACAAATTGCATTTGTTAATTTGCAAAACAATTCTCCAGTCATTAATGCGACTCAGGTCCTAATTCCAGGGGGGGGTCACTGAGGAAACTTGCATCCCCATCCCAGGTGCCAGCGGTGCGGGCACTGTCTTGGCTCCATTTGCATGGGACCTGGGCTGTTTGGGGAATGGTGCGGAGACACCACCCTTGGGCTGGGCCTTGTGAATCTGTTATGAGACAGTGTTCCTGTCCTTATCCATGGGAAAACACAGGGTGCCCATTAGGCACCAAGTGATTTGGCCTGAATCCATGCTTTAGAAGGGATGTGCTGCAGGCTCAGACAACCATCTCTAACCCATGTACCGAAAAGTACTTTAGCCAGCAAGTCTGGACAATGAATGCCCTTCAAGGGGGCTGGGAGCCCACCTCTGGAGATTAGCTTCACCTAGTATTCGCCTGGTGAGAAGAGGCCCACCAGCCCCGCTGTGGCATCCCTGAGGGGAACAAACAGGAACTGGGGCCCGTGATACACAGGGCTGTCTCAGGGGTAGCCAAGAGGCTGTGCTGTGCTAAGCCACACATAGCCAGCATCCCACTCCCTGTATCTGCATTAAGCATTCCCCAAATCCTTTTAATGCAGTGAATCTGATAAGGCATCTGCCTGTATTGGCTTTTTTTTTATCCTCTCCTTTGACACATGACCCAGCTGGCTGGGTGGCAGTTCAGGGAGGAATCAAACCTTCAGTAACAAATGAGTAAATCAAGTTACCATTTTACATCTCTTTGTTTCCCTCTAAGAGCTCCCCAGATTTTATCTCAGGTAGCTTAATTCTAACAGGATAGGGAGAGCTCCTCGGAGCTGGTCAGGCTTACCCAGCGAAAAGCAGCCCCCACCAGGCAGAAGCAAGCTGTTCTCTGGAAAGCTAGGAGAAAGGGAGGGGAAAGGCAAGTGGAATTGACTGTGTCCTGTAGGAAGAGCCAGGGAGCTGCCAGGAGTCCCCAGGACTGCAAGGAGAGGGCCCTGGAGCTATTCCTGCCCAGCCTGCTGCTGGGGGGACCTGAGGGTCTGCAGGGAGCAGGATACAGCATTTCAGTTTTAATGCTCCAAAGCAACCACATATGTGCAGGTGACCTGTTTGCACATTCACCATCACCAGCTTCCTCCATGCACTCTGCAGAGCCCTCCCTGTCAGCAGGGTCTGCTGAAGCTTTTTGCTCTACCATCTCCAGGGTTCAGAGAGGCCCAAGGCTGACTTCCTCAGGCTTCACCTTACGCAGTTCAGGCTCAGGCTTCATTGGTCCCTAGCCCACAAAGTTATAATGCCTGGGAATTTGTGCCTTGAAAATAGGAGTTGCTCATCCAGGCAAGAGTTAAGCCATTGCTGTCGCTGAACAAGCACTTTTGGGCATGTGGTCACTCTTGGTGTTTTCTCCTAGGCTGCTCCATACCTGCTACAACTCAGGTGAAACTCATAATTTTCCCTGGGCTGTGGATCCTGCGTGTATTCCCTCCATACCAGGACCTCATGGTCTGCTGCACTCTCTGGTCTGAATGAGCAAAACCACATCCCCCTCCCATGGGCAGGGATGCCCGTTCCAGACTGGCATCTCTGTACTGGCAGAGCTGGGCTTTGCCTTTTTCTTCTACTGAAGTCTTTCTGTACAGAAATTCACCAAGATTTCCCTAATCTGAGAGATAATAACCTGAGGAATTCCTAGTCAGGCTCCATTGGCCATGGCATTTCACTGCTCTTTCACTGATGCCTTCCTATCCCAAAACACAGCAGAAACAGAAAACAAATCAATCCACATAACAACAAGCATGATCAGATTTTCTCTAGCCTGGAGTGGGGGAGAAGGAAAGGAAGGAGCAGAGAGATGGAGTGATAGGGAGAGAAGGGAGGGAAAGTGCAGGGATGAGGAGGGGCAGCATTTCTGGGCTCATTGGAAACCATCAATCACTGTTAGTGCAATAGGCTATTTAGAGCTGGTGAGTATAAAATTCCAGCAGAATTTGATGAATAACAGGAGGAAAAACATTCCCACTGTAGAAGAATAAAAACAAGAGCTCCCCCTTCCCCCATGCTACAACCCCAAGCCAAATATCCCCAACCTGAGAGAAAGAGTCCTGGGAAAGATTGAACCCAGGCAATGGGACCTGAGGAGCCACAGTGAAAGTACCAGTGGAGAGTCAGGGGTGCATGGCTGAGAGCAACAGTAATGAGAACCTTACAGACCTCATTTTCACAACCCAAACCTCCATCCAGGGTGGGAGGGATAGGGAATGGCTCATTTTGCCTTAATTATCACCCAGACTCTTGCTAATTATTAGCAGCTGGAGTGAGTCTGCTCAGATAAGATAAGACTCCAGGCTCCCTGAGCCATGTTAGCTATTGGGGGTTTGAAGGTGCTTCTTCTGTTTGTTGGTCTCTGATGCTGACTTTGGCATCTTCCTACTTCCAGCAGAGCTGTGAGTGCAGGTCAGGGCTGCCTGCTTGCCTCTGCTCTGAAGATCCAGACCCTAAATGCATAGACCTTGCTGGTTTTCATTGTATGCTGGAGATTGGCATTTGTTGTATCCCTGCTTTACCTCACCAAGAGCAGTCAGCAACAGCATCTCTCTTTAATTAGACAGGCTGGTAATGAGAGCTGAGGGCCCTAGAGGCTTGTCTGACATCACCAGGTATTGCTGTCAAACAGACACAGAAAAATGCACTGAGATTCAGCCAGAACATCCCTGGAATTAAGGAATTTGTCTTAAAAATGCATGGGCTGATGCATTTGGTGTCTCTCAGCAATGGTGAGAGCGATGGGAAGGTGGAAAGGAAAGTGTCTTAAAACAGGCTGGTTCAGAAAACATCAACTAATTGCAATGGAGGCATTTGTTTTTATGATGAAGAATTAATTTGGCATGAACATAAATGTGAATGGGAAAGGCTGGTACAGTTCTGGTGACCTTTTCCTGGAGCCATGTGGGTTGTTGCAATGATGGATGGGACACCTGAGCACAAACAAACAGGCATCACCCAAACGTTACCTCAGTTTGCTAAATAAAAGGGCAGCTGCCCTGCGGGGTGGGAGCCAGGATCCCTAACCTGCTGCAGGAGGCGGGATTGAGGCACCCCCATTGTGGGCATGGGTCAAAACCCTTCTGGCCCAAGTTATCAGCCCCCTTCTCCTAGGAGACAGGCTACATGCTGGTCCGCTTGGGTAGACAACCCAAATCAAAGGTCTGCGGAACACATCCATGGTCATTCCAGTGTCACTGGGTGCCAAGCTCTGATTCAAACCCCTTCCTCCCTCCAGAGATAGAGATGCAGGTGCTCCTGTGGGGATAGGATGGCTAATGCAGAGGGTCTCCTTGAAGGCATCATTCTGCCAAGGCTCAGCCAGCCGGCAAGCAGGCAGGGGACCCTGGTGGCATGGCCACAGGCTGGAAGTGGGGGTCTCATGGGGCTTGGTCTTGTGTCCTCCTGGGGCATACAGGCAGCATGCAGAGTGCATCCCTGCCATGTGGCAGCTGGCCCAAGGACCTCTCCGATGGGAGAATGACTAACAGGGACTCCGCTGCGGGTGTGTTTCCTATTAGGGCCATTAAAGTCTCCACAATTAGGAATGTAGCTCAACCAGAGTGTGAATCCTTAATAGGAAACATCCCCCATATGTGCATGAGAGGGCCCTGAGGAAGATGCCAGCCCTCCGAAAGGGCTCTGGGGTTTGTGTGCGAGAGCCGCCGGGATGGCTCCCACATGAGGCGGCATCAAAGGGGGAGGCTGCAGTCCTGGGGTCTCCTTGGCCACTTCTGCCAACTTTGATCAGGGTTTGTCTTCTGCCTCTGAAACATTTTTTTCACACTTGTTTCCCAAGTGTGAAGAGCCTGAAGCCATGTTGGAAACTCTGAGACAATTTCAGATTCCTTTGCAACAAAGCCAAGGCCAGGACAATAGGACTTTGATGTTATTGACATATTGGTTCAGATTTTCCTTGTTTCCATTTCCCAGCATTAGGACAGAGCATAGGGCTTCTTCTTTGCTCTGTTTAATTAGTTAATGTTTGTACAGTGCTTGGAGAATATAAAGTGCTCAGTAAGTGGAAAGGGTTATCCTTATTATTATGCCTTCCCATATTCACTGGCTGCTTTTAGAGGGGCTGCAAAAGCTTTAAGGGAACAAAAGAAAAGGTCAAGCGAGTTTAGTTTATTTTATTTAAATGTAAAATAAGATTTTAGAGCTGAGCAGAGGTAATGGACTGGAGGACCTGGGGAGGGAAAGGCTCTCTTTATCTCTGGAGCAGGGACAGAATTGACTGCCAAACTGGGGCTCCTTGACGTTGCTCCCATGCTGCCCCATGGCACTGTGTGTCTCAAGTCAGGCCTTGACAAGTCCCTCCCAGTGGCGGAAGAACCCTATTCAACTCTTGGCCTCCCTGCTGAAAACTGGAGTTAATTGGTGCCAGTCATTCGGGATGTTCTTTATCATGCGGACAGCTGTCAGCTATGGATGGGATTGCTTACGAGCAGAGGTCACCATGCCACTGTGGGCAGAGCTGAGGTGGAAACCACTGTGCATGGTCCAAAAAATGGTGTGCATGGCAGAAATCACTGTGCATTGTCCAAACACTTGCCACATCCACCAGCCAACCCCATGTGGTGCTGCCAGTCTCCGCAGCTCACACTTCATGTGCCAGAGCAGCCAGTCCGTGGGGTGTCATCCCTTATGGCACAGAGACCAGGAAACCATCGCAGTCTTGTTTATCTGTTTCTCACCATTAGGTGGTAAAGCACTTCAAGAGGCCCTCAAGGATGTTCTGAGTGGGTGAGAATGGGAAACCTCCCCTATGCCAAGGCAGTGCCCCAGCCCACAGCCCGGCTGGGGATGCTCCTGCCAAAGACCAGCCCACTTGCAAGCAGGGCCCCAGAGTTGGGGTTGTCTGCATCTTGTTGGGGCTGTTGTTCCCATTTTCTTTGCCTTGAGTGAGGTTTACCCTCATTGTGATTCCTCTCCTTTCTGGTGATAAAACATTTGATGAGCTGCACTAAAGGCCCAGACTTCAGCAGCCCACACCAACCCTCCCGCCCCAGTCTCTCCCCCGCCAAATATGTTTGTATTTTTAACATTTTAGGCAACAATCTTAAACCAAAACAGATGTGACAATGAATATTTATCTGCAGCATCTCAGTATGGGATTTTCTCTTAAACTCGATAAAATAAACTGCTCAGGATACAGAACAACATTTCTCTTAATATACAATACACAAGGGGCAGGAGGGGAATTAGCAGATGAACTCAGCATTAAAGCCATTTCAAATCAAAAGAGCAGCAACATTTACATGCGAGGAGAACAGTTGGTTCCTTTCAGTGAGATCCTGGCGTGTTTTCCCTTCAGCTCCTTGACGCATGCAGGCGCTGCACAGAAAGGTTATTGCGAACGCCGAGCAGGGTGGATTGGAAAGGGTTTCTCCCACAGGTGAGGAGGAGGCAAGAGCAGGTCCTGCATTCCCAACTGGAGCAGTGCACAAGGGAGCAGCCAACGAGACAAGGAACAGAGCAAGGAGGGGAAGGGAGGAGGCGAGCACGGCTCCAGTGACAAGGACGTTGCCACGTCTGAGTCCCAGCCTCGTGTCTTTCCCATGGGCTGTGCCAAGGGCTCATCGCTCTGCCCATTCCTCTTGGGGCACTCTGTGTTACAGGCAGGCCGGCTTCACACATTAACTTCATTTGGGTTCATTTCCACTCATCAGGCAAGCGGGAGCCAGGGCAAAGTGTTCCCACCCACACCATTTCTGTGGTTGGGGGGTGTTGGATTTTACCTTGCTGGGACTGATGCATGCAGAATGTGTCAGGATCCCTTCATCAGGACCTCTGGGCTTCCAGGGGGGAATATGCCTTTGCCCAGCTCTTCAGCAGTTCCCTCTGGACCAGAGGGTGGGATGCTGTGGGGGTCCCTCATGCCCAGGGGCAGATTGAGTTCCTGCTCCATGGGATAGCTGGATCCCAGCAGCACAGGACTGAGTTTGGCACTGCGTGCCCCTTTCCCTTGCTCTGCTCTTCCACAGGGTCTTATGGTGGGGTCAAATGGTGAGGGAAAACTGCTACAGGCTATGGGATGAAGGCTGGCAGCTTGCTCCCCCTCCCAGTCGGACCCAGTGGAGCTGTGCCAACCGTAGCACGTTCTCCCCGGGGAGCTGGGGGCATTTCCAACCTTGACACGTTTTGCTCAAAGAGCCAGGCACGTTTCTCCAACCTGCTGTCTCTGACGCAAATCCAGAACAATATACGGATTAAAAATAAGAACAACAGAAAAGCTCAACCGCCAAGACAAAGCACTCTAGCACACACGTACCTCTCCACAAGGACACAGCGAGGAAGCAGGCAGCACATGGCAGACGTGAGCCACAATGTCTGGAGCATGGGTGGGAGGCTGTGAGGGGGCAGGAGGAGGATCCTGAGGGACAGTCCCCTCCTGTGTCTAGGGCTGAAGCCAATGAAGCACCTTGTGCTCATGCATTCCTCCACTCTGCAAAGGAAGTAATTCAGGGAGAAATTCAGGCAGTGGTGACGACCCTTTGTAACCGGTCCCTGGGCAAGCCAAGGCAGGGACTAAAACACATGGCACTGTAATGTGTTGTTCCTCTTTGGCTTGGGAACATCTATCCTCCTCCTTCTCTGCCAGAAAAGCATGTCTCTGGGAGGCACCTAGCATGCTCCTGAGGGACCTCTAAATGACAGGTCAGACAGACAAGGTCTGCTTTGGTCTGCAGAGTCCGCAGAGGGGAGACAGAAAAACTGCGACCAAGCAAGCTCAGCAGCTCCCCAGGTGAGAGGGGACTGATGGTAGCTGGTGGCAGCCACGCAGTGTCATAAATGGGCTGTTGACCGTTTGAGCCCCGGGGAGATCGTATTTGGGAGAGCTGAGCATGGGCCAGCCTGACACAGGGGATGTTGTCTGTCACCAGCACGTGCCCTTGGGCGAGGGCAGGGAACAGAGGGGCTTGCAGAGTCCCTGTGCCTCCTGCGCTTTTAAAGCAAGGCCTGGGAAGGCTCCCAGAGTCCTTCGTGATCCCCCTGCCCGGCTCAACCAGGACTTCACAGTGCTGTCACTCCCAGGCTCTTGAGCAGCCTGGCACACACTGCCCTACACACACAGCCCTGCCCTGCATGGATGCATCCATTCGCTGTGCTCCAGCCTCAGGGTTTGGCCAGGACCCGGCTCCCTGCATGCTCTCCTTGGGCATGGAGGGGAAATGTTTTGGTTTCCCAAGCGGAGCCAAGGCAGCGCCGCGGGGAGCAGCGTGACGTTACCAGCCTACGAGCTGTCCAGCATCCCGAGATAAGTTTGTTTCATTCCCCAAACTATATAAAAGTTGCCTGATGTTATGCTGTAGCTGCATAGCATTCCTTTGTAAGGAAATAAAGTGTCATTGCCACAGCTGTGAAATATATGCTCAGCTCGCTCTGATTCAGTAGCATGCGCTGGGCAGAAAGAAGCGGCGGGTTCCTGTTTAGGTTTTCAGTTACTGTGTTTGTAAAATATTATTTTTCTTGGTGTTTCTCTCCTTGCCTTTTCAGAATCTAAATATGTGGATGATGGAGGAGCCGCGGCCGGATCCGGTGTGCCTGCCATGGCATCGCTCTGTGCGCTGGGTTGTGGCGTGTGTCAGGCATGCTGATGGTCTCCCCCGTGCCTGCTTTCCAGTCAGCCCTTTGCTTTTTGCTTAAAGATCAGGCAGTATTTAAATGCAGTCTCCAGGGGTGGAGAGGATGGTATGAGGCGTTGAAAGGCCTGGTAGAAGTTAAGAAAAAAAAAAACAAGAAAAAAGAAAAAAATCAAGGCACGGCGTATAAATGAATAAATAATAGTAATAAAAAAGATCATTGGGAAGCAAAGACATTCTTTATGGTGCATTAATGTGTTTTCTCAGCTGCTCTCTTGACTCTCCACCAGCTCTCGCAGTTCCTGTCCTCAGGACACTTTCTGCTGGGAGTGGGAGGGTTTGTGCTTGCTGCTCTGTCCCCCCTGTCCCGTACCACCCCCCCGGTCCTGCAGCCCCTAGGGACCTCCCCTTTCACACTGCTTGCACTGCAGAGGTCAGCTCTCATGGGAGCACAGAGCCTCCCCCACCACCTTTCTCCACAGCCTCCATACCCACCAGTGACTCGTGGGACTTGGCTCTTTGGGAGAACCTGCTGCTTGCACCAGAGAAGCCCTTCAGGTGGGAGATGCCAGCAGAATCCCAGAGCGTTTTGACTCCTTGATGTCCCCGCTGCCTCCCTTTCTCCGGTAGGTTCCCTGAGCCAACACTTTCTTCCTGCCCCCATCATCGGCAGCGTGATGAGGAAGAGATTCATTCTGGATGCATGTGGTGGGACATCAGTCGTACAAGGAACTGGTTCTTATCTGTCTGCTGACAGCACTGTCATCACGCTGTGATGAGTGACGTGGCTGCGGTGCCACCTGCTCCCAGCATTGATCATGGGTGTTGCTGCTGCTATAGAAACACCCGAGTTCTTACATTCATCTCCTTTTTTCTTTCTCTCTTTTCTTTTTCCTTTTAGAATATTGAAAACACTTCTGAATTCCTTTAAATTGTAAACCAACAGCCAATGGGCTTTTCACTGCAGTTATGTTCCTGCCATGGCACCACATCCTGCTGCTGTGATAAGGTGCAGTGATGTGTTCCCACCTTATGGAGGTGAGAAACCTGAGAAACCTGCTGTCTGGGGGTTAAGCCCTCTCCTGTTCATGATGGGGCAGCAGGATTTGTCCACCAGTGTTTGCAATGCTCTGTGGGCTAATCAGCTGCTCCAGCAAAGCAAGACAAAGAGCTGGCAATTTCCTTTTGCTGGCTGCTCATCACCTATCTGCTTATTTTCTTGAGATTTGCTTCTCCTAACTCACTCTGACACCTGCAACTCCACTGATTAATTGACTTAAGAGCTAAGCTAACTTTGCAGATACCTTTCACGCATGGCTGTGGGGAGAGCAGATGCTTCTCCCTTCACCAGGGCTGCACGGTCCCACATCAGGAGGTCAGAATCCTTCTCAGAGGAAGCAGAGACCCCCACATGGAAAACCAGCATGTCTTCAAGTCACAGGGGACTTGTCCAGCAGCACTGAAATAGATGGACACCATGGAGCATTCAGCAAACCCTTGCCAGGCTTCTGGCCCTCAGTGAGCTTGGCTGATGGTGGCTTTTTTCATGTGTGTCACTCTGGCCAATCCTCCATGCACATTCTGCAAATCAAATCAGCTCAATGTAAGAACCAAGGAGATGTTTATTAATGGGATTTGAGCTGAAACTCAACCCTTTCTCAAAGGAAAATAAAGATTTTCCTTCAACCCAAAAAGGTCTAAACAAACCTGACTTGAGAGTCATTTAATACCCTGTCAGCTTCCCTTCCCACTACTCCTAGGCTCTGAGAGCTACATCCTTGGAAGCGGGTCTCCAGCTGCCCAACAGGTCAGGGTCCCGCACTCCTTTGCCCGATGCGGAAGTGCAAAACCAAACCCTGAAGTGCAGATACTGGAGTCGATGACCCAGACATACCATTCTGGAGCCCAGCTTTGCCTTGAGCCTTGGTTGAACACCACAGCAGGTCATTTCCCTGTTCCCTATTGCCTCTGTTGTGATTCTTGCTTCCCATCCAGAGCAGCCCAGAAGCTGTGGGATGGCTGCTGCTGGCTGCCCAGCTTCAGAGACACACAAAGGGTGCCCTGGGGATGGGTGAGCAGCACGGGTGAAGATGGACATCGAAGCAGAACAGACTTTCCCCCTTTGAGACTTGTAGAAGTGAGATTCCCTCGGCTGTCAGTGTTTCTCCTGAGCCTATCCAGCAGCCCCTTTTGCTGTAATCTCCCCATGCGCTGAGCTGGAGAGTACCCCAAAGGACTCCTATGCCTCACTGAGCTCTCCAGGCAGTTTTACCATGACCGCTAAGGGAGAATCACCCTTACACAACCTTGCTCCCTGCTCAGTGCACTGTTTCCTCATCTCCAGAGCAGGGCTGGCTTCAGTCACCTACCAGTGAGTCAGTCACTAGGAAGTAGGGAGCTGCTGAATGATGACACATGCGAAACACTTCACCTGAATATGCTTTCCATAGTAAATCCCTGTTCTCAGACCTCTGCTGCCACTGAGGCAGCAAGTAAAGCACCCAATAGGATGGATTTCCACAAATGCCACTATCTCCAGGTCTCTCTGCCGCTTCACTTCTCCTTTCCTGCCTGTTGCCTCTTCTTCCTACTGGTCCAGTATTATAAGTAAATGAGGGAAATCTTCCTTCAGCCTTATGATTTCTTACATCTTCAAAAAATGCACGTGGAATAACGTTCGAAAGGATAAATTTTGGTCCAGGAGAGAAATAATTTCCTCTGGGGAAAAAAAAAAATAAAAATAAATAAAATCCACTGGCACCACATCACTTGTGACAGTTGGGGTCTGGAGATGTGTTCTGTGTGTGCTTTATCCTGGCTGAGCATAAAGTACTCATGGTCATGAACCACCCTTTCCTTTCCTTTCCTTTCCTTTCCTTTCCTTTCCTTTCCTTTCCTTTCCTTTCCTTTCCTTTCCTTTCCTTTC
>JARCZZ010040500.1:0-11020 GCA_030323915.1 Brotogeris chrysoptera
AAGGAAGGAAGGAAGGAAGGAAAGAAGGAAGGAAGGAAAGAAGGAAGGAAGGAAGGAAGGAAGGAAGGAAGGAAGGAGAGGAAAAGGAGTCTTGTGATTCCTACTACATCATCTCACCATGAGGTACACCTCATGAACAGCTTTTCATCCTTTATTATGTTTGTATACTGAAAATATTAATTTATCTAAAATTAATATTCAGAATCAACATGCTTTGGGAAATGAGTACACAGAACCAGTGACAGTCACATCTAAACTGCTCACATAGCCTACCCTAGTCTTGTTAGTAATTTACTTAGTCACACCAGGACAGTCTCGGTTTCACAGATTTCTTCATGACTGGTCATTTTTGTGGGAGCTCAAGTAACTTTTCCAAAACTTTTCTCCCATTTTCTGCAGTTCTTTCAGCCATTATCTTGCAGGAAAAAGGTTTTAAAAACCTCTTAACTTTTCTTAAGCTTACAGGATAGTGTAAAGTAAAAGAAGAAAAGGACAGAGACAGGCACTTTACTGTTGAAAAACTGTCATTTTAAAAGTCCTTCTGTGCTTCCTACTTTATTCTGACCTACAGAAGTTCCTCAGCTTTGCCTGAACTTTAAAAAAAATGCCTATAAAGAACCATGGAGGTTGAAAAGGATAGTTCTGATAAGTACAATGCTTGATGCAAAATTCTAGCTGTTGTTGCCATACACAAAGAGCTACAGTCCCAGTAACAGTTCAGAAGAGAAATGAGTAAGTAGAAACACAACCCTCTGTCTCTAGATCGAAGGTACTCAGATATATTTATATTCTGAACTCTTAAATAAGAAATAAATGTTCGATATTTGCCACCTGTACATGAATTTACAAAGAATGCCTTGCATGCTCTAGCAATGCTGAGCAATGCTGGAATTTGGACACAAACACACAATCTGGATACACGTTAGACAAGTTTTTTCCAGATAATCTCATGGGTTTTATCAATTACAAGTAGACAGGACAATGTCTGATTAAGAAGTGTATTTATTAAATCCACCTGCGTAAAAAAGTGACAGCCTTTTCATCCGCCAAATATTATTTTTCCCAGTCTCCCTCTACACCTCTCTGCATTCATAAGACATAGCAAAGCCTAAAAAAACCAAAACTTGGCTTGTGCAATAAAAATTGGACTTTTTCTACCTTATACTAAGACCATGCTGTATTGTAGGCTGGAGACACCCACCAATACCACCTCATCACACACTATCATTGCAATTGCCTAAGAAATGCTGCTGGTTCATCAATCCCTCGGATCTCAGTGCTAAAGTGCAAAGAGGGAACCTCTGATACCTGACTAGTATTCTTAAGTCACATAATTTAAATACTTTTTCCAATGAGATGTCAAAAATTACCCAGTCCCTTTCTCAGAATGTCAGATTACCAGCCTCATGCAAGATCCAACATCAAAAGAGGAATAATATGGCTTACACAGGATCTAAACTACAGAGGACTTGATTATTCAGAAGTACATCTCACATTTGATCACGAAACAAATGGGAAGCCAGTGCAATCTCTGGGGAACAGATATTGATGCTGCTCACACTAACCAGGTACATTACTACTTGCTGAACCCCGAGACCCCTAAAGGGCCTCATTGCAGCCAAACAAGCCAGAGGTAGCAAACATTTAGATAATGCCAGAAGATCTTGCACCTGAAAGAATATTTTGCCAATCCTGAGTTTGAGATGGAAGAGAAATTACAAGCTTGGCTAGTTCATGTATACAACAAACAGCTAAAGTCTAAAAGGGCACCCATCGTTTTGAATCTGTGTAACAAGATACAGGCGTTTCTGTTCAAATAATGGTAGACCTGAATCTGTTGCTGTCAACCCTAAGGGCAAGAACACTTGTACATCTGCCACACCTGACTTTTCATCATTTTTTCTACCTTTCAGTGACCCCCATAGGGGGTCTTGACCCTTTAAAAAGAGGACATGATAACTAGATGCTAAAGACTGATATGAGGGTTTTGAGCTCCCACTTCAATAAGCTGTCCAAGAGGAATACACACACACACAAAAGGAGCTTTCTGAAAGCTAAGCACTGTCCTGTCTCAGGATGTGGTACTGAACACTGGACCCACTGTGCTTTGCATAGAAGATAGTCAAATCCTTAATCTCCACCTGTTTCTGAATAATGTACTGGCATTGTGTATATACTAGGCAGCAGTTTGTGCTTTATGAATTCTTTCATGAGAGTAACTGTGAAGAGGTAGATTTTTCTTCCCCCCTTTATATACACACATCTACGAATGCAGAAATACATACACATGCACACATATAAACAAATAAGTGTAGGTACATAGACACATCAAAATTCACAGTGAGGCTCACAATCAAACAGAACATTTGCAAATGCTTTAAATGTAACATGCAGGCTAACTAGACATACAACAAAAGACTTCTGAACCTTTATCAAATACAAATTAACAGGAATACATTTGAATTGTTAAGACGAACATTGCCTTTCAAATAGGTTCATAACTATTCCCTACTTAGCATAAAGACGGAAAAAATATTGTTGCAGCTCCACCTAGTGGAAAAAAGTGGGGAATACAGCGCCAAGCGCAGCCCGGGGGGCCGCCGCCGACCGACCCCTCGGGGAAGGCGAGACCGGGGGCCAACGGGGGCAGAGGGGCGGGCTCCCGAGGGGGCTGAGGTACCAGCCCAGCGCTCGGGAGTCGCGGGCTGCTCGCACCAGCGTCCGCGCAAGGACCGGTCTGTCTCAATCATACAAAATGCTCTGTTGTGAAGACGAAAGATGAGAGGCTCTTTGCTTTCATTTATTTATCAGGTGATGCTGCTTTGTCAGAAAACAGCACCCTTTAATACTGGCAGAATCATCTATCAAAATAAAAGATCAAGCTGCAAAAAATTAGATATGTTTTTAACCCAAAGCAGTCTGAATTTTCAAATATGTTGAGAATTTTCCTCTGACCTGTGCCAGATTAAAGGTAAGGGTATTTATTGTGTATACCCCTTATCACAGCATTTATTTGTGCTTCTATAAGGCATTTGATTGCTGCAAAGTTCTTTCCAAATATTAATGTGTTACTATTGTATAAGTAGTTAGACATGAGTGAATCCAGGGGATGGTTACAGTGTCTCAGGTATTTTTACTCTTCCTGACATTCTCAAACTGACAAAATACGAGTATCATTATGTTATATAAATGCATCACCTCACCATGGCAGGACCAACTTTAGGAGCTCTAGAACTATAGGCAAGAAAAAACAGAACCAAACCCCCAAACCCTTTCAATCCATGTAGGTGTTAAGCTCCGTATCAGTTTTCTTTTCTGAAAGGCAGTGAACACAATGAATGTTTTCAGCTGAAACCCTTGATTTACTTTATTTTTATTATTTACTTTTCAAACATTTTCTAACAGTTTCTTTCACAAGCATTCTGTGTTTCACTGTGGCTCATTAAAAGCAGTCATCTAAAAAGTCAGAGCACTCTGTTAAGGCCTACTGTGTAAAGCAACATGTTTTGCTTCTGTATTTTTGACCAAGTTGCTTCCCTACCCAGTTTCTCTGCTCCACATGTGACAGCCAGAACTGACCTTACATTTCACAGGGCTCTAAACTGCTGGTACTAAAGACCAGGGCTTGAATAGACAACGCTCCAGCCCTGCTGCCAGAAGGGCAATCTGACACTGAGCTGTTTCCTCCTACTAGAGGAGGTGACATAAAAGAGAGACCTGCAAAAAGAAGATATATTAATGGACAACTGACTGCAGATGAGTAGGGCTATACTGCTTCTGCTTTAGTATAGCATATCCATAGATTAATTTAAAGCAGTAGTATAAATAATTTCATCACACAAAAAATTTCTTTCATTCCCAAATATGTAGTATGTGTTCTGCACAGTAAAGAGAATAATTGCAATTTTGTGCACATTCTTACAAAAATGCTTGGTACTGTATGGGGTAAAATGAAAAGAAAAAACCTTACTGCATGTGGTTTAAATAGCAAAAATATTTCTGATGTTGAAAATCAGTCTTGCGAATATTCCTGTTACAGCTAATAGGACAGTTCACAGACCTTAAATCAGTATATATTTGCAGAACTGTGGCTCCACAAAAGCAACAGAAGGAAGGAATCTATCCACCAGAATAATTTACTTCAATATTTGTATCTATTCTAGTTTGTTTCTCCTGAGAATGTAAATATTTTTTTCCCAAAGAAGAAACCTGAAAGGTGCATAATGATTTCACTAAATTCGTGTTAACTATACAGGGTAAATTAAGCAGAAAACATAAAGGCCAAACACTGTACACAGTAATTAAGCTCAATATTACAGGGCTGTACTGTAATAATTACAGCCAGCATTGCATGCACACTCTGATAATTCACTTAAATTGCCTTCAGAACATACCAAGAAAATCTCCTTTACCTTGACAGCAAAAAAGACTGGGGGGCCGGGAAGCCAGAGAGAAAGAAAAGCAAATTTGACTTTTCATTTTGAAATCTACCTTTTTTTATTTCCCTATCTTGTCTCTTCTGGGGGGGAAAAAAACCTCAACAAAAAATCCCCCCCCAAAAAAAAAAGCAAACAAACAAAAAAAAACCAAACACATGCACGCAGACACAAAAAAAAAAATAAAAAAATCAAGCCCTAAATATAAATAGAGCATTTGCTGTTGTCTTTCTACTAAAGCTTTAAATTTAAGGAATAATAGATGCCTGTCTAGACAACCCTAAAATTGTTTTAGTTACTGATGTATGGATGACTGATAAATGTCATCTTTTCTGCCTGCAGCGCACTTTGCATCCAGTCTAGTGACATTTGTCTATACCTGACCTGAGTCCGCATCTTTCATTTGCATTAAGCATTTAAATTTTACAACTCCAGAGCTTCAAGATTCACTGTTTACTGGAAAATACAATACCATTCCCTCCCCCCCCCCCCCCCCTCCACTCCAAAGGAGAGATGCTTTCTTTGCTTGTCACATGACCATTTTTTAATTAAACCAGCAGGGAAGATTCTAATCAGACAAAGGCAATGGAATTTGCTTCATACCTTTCCAAGTGAAATAATTATTAATTCCCTCATTTCACATTTCTCATACAGATAAAATGAAATATGTAGCATGGGTAGTGATAGGAGGTTTTTAAGTATTGACATTTTTTTTGAAACAATGCAAAAAACATTTAAGTATTTCATGGTAAATGAGAGATACATGGAGATGTAAGAAGAAATTAATAGGTTTACCACTTGCTTTTAAAATATGCTTTATGGTCTTAATGTCTTTAGGCGTGTAATTGCAAGGTGGTGGAATTACCTCATATAGAGATTTCAACTGCAAAACACATCTCTGTATTTTTACACAATTCTGCTAAGAAATGTTAGTTGCTGCCTGCTTTGTAGTACATATGGTTCCAATATTTTACTGTGTGTGAACCATATTCTCCAAGCCATCATTGCTCAAACAAGGCATGATTTTTTAACTCTTTTAATTATAAACATTCAACAACATTTTTTCATTGCAGGATTTTCTTACCAGTACTTTCACAAGTGTTACCAAGGTGAAGGTTGGAGGAACTGCCTTGCTTTTTGTTGAACAACAGAATGGCTTGGGTGAAAATATCAGAAACCTAAAGCATATGCCCAAGTTTACATACATGAATAGTGCCATTAAGGCCAATGGATTTGCATACTTTCCATTAAGGGTACACGTAAGTAGTCCACAATAGACTTTTTCTTCTACTAATAATAGTACATCAGGGTATCTGCCCTACTACAAAAGCCTTGGGCAAACATTTTGTCCCACTGACTGATATCAATACAGTTCCTTGTAGCTTTGTGAAAGTCTCATTCCTACATACCATTTTCTTTGACAGAATTATGAAAAGGTTTCCCTTTGGTGTAAGCCTATCAAGATTGTTCAGCTTCTAAAAGGAAAGGCAACTATTTTTCTTGTGCCTTCCCTACATTTGTCAGAAATGCATCAGCGTTAAGACAGAAGCAGGTTCTCCTACAAGCACCTCTCTTAGCCAAATCTCACCCTACTTTGTAGGACACTCCCTGTAGTTTCCTTGGTCTGGGTAAATTTTCTCTTGGCAGCTTTTTTGTCAAGCTATATCTCATTTGCTCTCCATTCTACAGAGCTGGCTTTAATATTTTCACTTCTCCAGCACAAACTGACACAGAAACCCATCAAACATCAAGTACCCCCAGCAGTCAGAGCTGGAGTGGGAAGAAGAGTTTGGGGCATGTCTTTTTCCGTAAACAACTGTTGCTAAAAATGCAGCTAGATCCTAGAAAACAGATCTAAATGGAAATGATTGCTGTACATTTTTAACAAGCATAGGGGATAGAATTTTAAAGTGGGACTTTTCACCAGATGTAGTCACATAACCCCTCCAAAAAGAGTTCTTTTGAAATAGTATCAGGAAAACATATGCTCTGAGCTCAGAGGAAGTTGTAGCAAAAGGAAAACAGAAAACAGTTAACCTCCACCTTGTATATAAATCAGAGCAACAGATGTAAAAGTGAGTGTACATTTGGAACCTACTGACCCAGAACACCAGCACTGATCTTTGTTTTCTCCCCTCTCCTGTACAACTCCATCCTGTGACTTTTGCTCACAAGGCACAGAAGACAGAGTAGTTTTGGTCTTTTGCAAGATTCACTGAGAGAAACATTTCTGCCTTGTTTTCTAACGCATTTCTTTTCCTCTGAAGAGGTGAGGAAAGGTGGCATCGTAGCACAATATCCAGTATTCAGGCGACCTAAGCCGTCTGGTATTCTTGAATGCAGGTTCAGGTATTGCTAGACCTGAAGGTGAAAAAAAAAATAAAACAAAAAAACCCTCAAAATAACTCCAATAACTACAAACCACTCTAGGATTGGCCTAAATAGTCTCTCATCAACATTCAGGAGCAGTGTGATAGCAAAGAGGAGAAAAAAAAAACCACCCCACAGACACATGGGTAAAAGGAAAGATAAAAGGAGTCCCGAATGAAGAAAAATGTGTTATTTCTTAACTGAGCTGTGGATTAGGAGGAGGAAAGGGGCTCTGACATGGCCTGCAGCTCTTTGTTTATAAGAACATCCTTTCAGTGATCTGAACCAACATCAGACGGGAGCACAGAACTACTCTTCATCTGTTTTCAGCACTCTGCCTCCTATGCAAACTTAGGGAGATACTAAGTGCACATTTGTGTGAAAAGGCTTGTTATCAAAGGCTAAGAAGAGATTTTATTTCAACACTTCATGCAGGATCTTTAAATTCAATGCTAGAAAAAACACTAGAGGTTTGCGGACCTCTCTGGAGTGAAGCTCTCATCCAAAAGCTTGCAGGTACTATATACATCAAGGTCCTAATCCCACAGTTAAGCCTCTGTGAGCTGCCCTTTGCAGTCTATCCTAGCTTCAGGAATGCAGAAACCTATGGAAAGATGAACAGCCCAGCAAGAAAAGTTTAGACACTGATTTGGTTTCTGAAGCAGGAGGTATGCATAAAAACAAAAACAAACAAAAACAAACAAACAAACAAACAAAATCACAAAAAAAAACCCACCCACCCCTTAAAAATACACATATAATTTATTTTTATGTATAAGTACTTACACATACATATTCTATTTAACCAAAAATTGGAACAGTTCTTTCAATCCTTCATTTATTTCCTTTCACTAGGAAGGTCTGCAAAATCTGATTTTCTTTTTAAAGGACTAAGTAGCCATTAATTTTTGAGAGTCTGATACACCCTCCATTGCAAAGTAAAATTCTTTCATTTGAAAAAAAATTGAAAATTGTCTTCTTATGACATAGAAGTCATCACTCTGTGAAAGCAGACCCTTATCAGAAGGCTTAGGTTATACAATCCAGCTTGTATTTGATGGAAAAAAAAAATTACTGGAGAACAGTTTTGTTAAAATGAAAGTGAAAGTACCTGTGTTGCTTTAAGGATCTGGTTTTATATCACTGGCACAGGCTGAAAATTCTTCTTACAAAACCGCCTGCTTTACGTCAGTACAAAACTGGTCCAAATTTGACCATTCAAACTTTTTCAGGAGAAATGGTATAAATATGTGTCCTTCTACAGAGGGGCAGATTATTCTTTTTCCTTGGGTTTTTCTGTTGTTGTTCTGACTGCTGAAGAAGGCAGTTATTAAGACTGTCCTCTATAAATCTCTCTGCTTATCATTTTTATTTGTTTGTCTATTTTTAAGCTATCCTTCTATCTCATTGGCCTTTATAATAGCAACAGGGTTTGCTTGACACCTGCAGGGAGATTCTTCATGAATTTTTGCATACCATGCATCCATTTATGTATATAATGTGGCATATAAATACAGAAATAATGCCATGCTATATTGGAGAAGATTGCATCCACCAAATATTTGTCTGGGAGAGCTAGGAGGCTACATAGATGGAAGTTTGGAAATGACATTAAAGGAAGGACAGGTTGCAAATTGCTTGATCAATACAGTAAAGCAATGGAGAGAAGAAGCTGAAAAAGTCTATATCCTTTAGGGATAAGGAGGAATATGGGTCAGTGATGAGAATTCAATTGCCATAATAAAAGAGATGGAAATGAAAAAGCACAACTTTCATGCAGGGGCAATAATTGCCTTTACCACCAATGGCTAGTGCTCAAAATAAAAAACAAAGCTATAAAAGCAGAAAAATAACATGAAAAATAATAATGAACAGTTGGGTCCCACTGTGTGTGACTGTTCTCTCTGTACCTGTTCTCTGCCTCTGCAAATCTTTTTCTGTGCCCAAACGTATTTCTGGAACTGGCCCATACAGTTCTTATAACCTGCTTCTAACACTGCTAATATTTAGTACACATCTGCATTCAACTATTGCTTTCATTCAGGGATCTTCAAGGGCTGTGCAAATAGCATGGATTAGTTGTCCTCTGTTTGTAAATCAGGAAACCGAAACCTACAGTAAATTCCCATGGTTCTATGGGAATCAGGGTCAGGGAGAAAAAGCTGCTGTAGGAGCCTCCATCAAGCTATCTTCAAACCCTCTCTCTAGTGGTCAGGCAAGTCCCTATGAACAGATGTGAAGAAGGGTTTTCTGCCCTAAGTTCTGATGGGTGAAGGACTGCTCTGGCAAGCTTTAAGGCTTCACATAATCTCTATCTCTATCTAGGGCTGAATGTCCTCACCATTCCCTGCCATTTGACACCATCAGCTGTGTCATTCAATATAGACTTTCATGTAGTGTGGTCTTTTCAGCAAAAGCAGTGAAAATGTGAGAGTTCTACATAGAACCATGACTTAGCTTTGTATCTTTTAACTCCTAGCTCCAGACACTGTTCTTTTCTCCCAGATAAATTCCTATGCATCACACACACTCAACTCCATGACTATAACATCTCTTTGTCTCCAAGAGTGTGTCATTCTTGCCATCATATAAAACAGACATATACAGTATGAGTTTTCCTTCTCACAATAAGAGACTGCTGGTATAGACTCCATTACAGTATAGCATCAGTCACAACCCTTATCATGTTCATCATAAAAAATTCACAACTTTCTGACACATTTATTTCGTGGGCCGAAATTACCTGAGTATAGGTTCTTCCTAAAATGAAATTTTTTAGCCTGTGAAAGTTTTCCAATGGTTTCCAAGCATTAGTTGAAAGACTTATAAAGAAGGAAAAAAAAAAAAAAGACATATATAATCATAGAATTATGGAATCATAGAGTAGTTAGGGTTTGAAGGGACCTTAAGATCATCAAGTTCCAACCCCGCTGACATGGGCAGGGACAACTCACACTAAACCATGTCACCCAAGGCTTTGTCCAACCCAACCTTGAACACCACTAGGGATGGAGCATTCACAACTTCCCTGGGAAACCCATTCCAGTGCCTCACCACCCTCACAGTAAAGAACTTCATCCTTATATCCAATCTAAACTTCCCCTGCTTAAGTTTTAGCCTATTACTCCTTGTCCTACCCCTACAGTCCCTCATGAAGAGTCTCTCCCCAGCATCCCTATAGGCCCTCTTCAGATCCTGGAAGGCTGCTATGAGGTCTCCACGCAGCCTTCTCTTCTCCAGGCTGAGCAGACCCAACTTTCTCAGCCTGTCTTCATACAGGAGGTGCTCCAGTCCCCTGATCATCCTCATGGCCTTCCTCTGGGTTTTTTCCAACAGTTCCATGTTCTTTTTATGTTGAGAACATCAGAACTGTACACAGTACTCCAAGTGAGGTCTCAAGAGAGCAGAATCACTTCCTTCAACCTGCTGGTCAAATCTAAATGAATATAAATCTACATAAATATAAATCTAAATGTTAAAGAGTTTGAGAAACAAAATAGCTCTTGAGAAAAGCTGAATTTTGGCCTAAGTGAGGAACAGCTTATGGTTTAGTCCTCAAACTTCACTTACAAGAAATAAAAGAAATCTTCGTTAGCCTTTTAAAACTGTAAACTTGTCACATTTGGGGGAGGGATATGTGCGCATTTAAAAAAGCTTATAATGCATAAAATTTTCACACTATTTATCAAAATACATTTCACAAAATGTATCCTCTGTGTTACCTTATAAAAAATGACAAAGGATGCTATACTGAATGAGATTCACCAGCCTCAGGTGAGATCCCTGTAGTAATTTTTTCCTTACTATAAATCTCCTCCTTTCCAAAAGATGTAGTTAAGGTTTTCCACAAAGTTTTAAGATGTAATTTTTATGTGAAACTAGTGACTTTGGAGTTCCCACTTTCAGAAATCCTGAAAGAGGTCAAAAAAATTAAAGTTCTTAAAGGTTGTTTGGAGATTTTGCATAGTTCTGTCAGGGAAAAGTTTCTGGCTTGAGCTAATTCTCAGTTGTCTTTTACCATTTACTGTCAAATCTGTTTGTCACAGGTTCAGCAGTAGCAGTCATTTTTCTCCTTCTTGGTAGCTGGTGCAGAGCTGTGTTTTTGATTTTGGACCTGGGAACTGTGCTGATAACACCAGTGTTTTCAGTTACTGCTTGGTAATGCTTTGGTCTGACCAAGGACTTTCTGAGTCTCATGCTATGCCAGGGAGGAG